>CAAKHG010000168.1:4148-23366 GCA_901007715.1 Dactylopterus volitans
CTTTCTGGATCTGCAGGCCATATTACAAAAACACACTTCTAAACAAAAGTTCTGATGGGATTTACACCAAGAATAGTATGACCACTCATACACAGAACAGTGAGATTACAGTGAGCCTTTTCTATGGGAGTGACGTCCCTCCCTCTCTTCTTATCGTAGCTGGGTTTACATGGAGGCAAATATTCCAAAAATGTATAAATGAATGAAAATGGTCCATATAAACAATCCTTTCCGAACGAACAGGCCCAAACCAAATGAAATTTCTTTCACAAGCAGAGGGGTGGTACAAACCTTTTGACAAACCCATAAGAAAGAATTTTGCCATGTAAACGACCAATCAGAATACTCTCTGCCTGTGTTCTGTGCAACGTCCAAGTCCGTACAAAATGATTGCAGCATAATACGGAGAATGGGTAATCTGATGGTGACTTCATCTGGAACCCTAAATTCCTCCACCAGCCTGCAAAACTCCATGAATGACTGGTGAGTCATCCAAAAATTTTGCTTCCATCCAAGGTCGGAAAATTCCATAAGCACTACTCCACCCCTCTTTCTCTATCCATACATTTTAGTTTTCTGAGGGGGAATCGGCTGCACGGTTAAATAAATAAATCAATAAAAAAGTCATTGCGGCAAAACAAAACTGAAATAATTAAGCTGAATAGATGAAAGAAATTTTTTACTGCTCATCAAACATGTGAACATCCTTTCTGTCCATGAACAGTTTTTCTGACTGAATGCTTCAGTCATGTAAACATCTGACCAGATGAGATCACATCACAGGTAAACAGCTGGCGCAAAACCTTCATTTGGAACGATTTCAATCAGAATGGAAAAAAAGTGCCCATGTAAACCGGCTAGTGTGTAAATGGTTGCTTTCGATTCACAAAACAGAAGAGGTAAACAGAGTGTTCCTGGTTCAGACCTTGATAATGTTGTATCTGCTGAAAACGCCACCTGCATTGCCTCCATCTCTGTGCTCTCTGATGGTGCTCTGCATCTGAGACACATACAATAAAACAATAGTTTTTAATCCAGCAATGACCAAATGTAGCACCAGGAATGTAGCACATTACAGAAGCTGTAACAAGTTACCTCTTAAGATCATTTACAACATCTAAAGAATGTATAGTCACAGTTCTATGCAAATCACTACTCAAAGAGTGAAAAGTTTGTGGAAATGTGTTCAGTTTGTTCAGTAGTTTAATTCTTCGCATTTCCTGATAGCATTAACATACTTTGCAAATCAGCTTCAGTTATACCATGATCTGGGTAAATATTGTTTTCTGATAGAGGAGCTGAGGAGCTTAAAATGTTAGAGGAGGAGAAGGATAAAATGAATAACTAACCCTTTTAACACTTTATAACAAGTGACGGCAATGGGGCTGTAATGTTTCCTTCCCTCTTCCCACTTGAATTTAAAATTTATATAGTTATGGATATAGGGGACTAGAATTATTCCTCATCATGACAATGCTCTTGCTTCACAACCCTTCATTTTAATGTGCAAAACTTTAGCCACAAATTTGGTAATGGCTTTATTTTATTTTGTGGGCAAATGACCATGATATAAGTGGAATGATCAATGCTTTGGTGTGCATGAAATAGTTTTAAGGCACTTCATGCCCCTGCTTTGCACGGGGTGGCTCCATGGCTCCAAGTGATGACTTAAAACCATTTAACGCACAGATAGCTGCTGATTATCCTGGACTAAAACCTGATTATCTGACTATGAACAACCGTAAGACAGTGATTATGACTTGCCTCCTCCTCCACAGACTGGTACTCCTTGTCGTCAGGGGCGAGGTCTATCAGGATAGTACCCTGGTTGGCACAATGGAATGTCAGGTATGGGTTGGCTCCTAGGATAAAAAACGTCACATTTTAAATCTCCCAAATAGAGCATTTCTAAATGTACATCATGACACTCAAAAACGCCTCCTCACCTTGTTGGCCACCCAGCAGCCTCTCAACACCTTTAATAAGCTTGTGTCGATGGCCGTAGGCGTTGATCCCTATCTCCTTCAGCTCCTCGTGGCCCATGTCGGCCAGGACATCCAAAGTGATCTGCAAAAAGTCAGCGGATTTTTAAAACTGACACCAAAACAGAAAAATTAACTTCACCTTTTGCTGTTTTCTCCAATAGCTACTTGGCTAAAATAACAAATAAGCCAATTACTATTTTGGACTACTGATTCTCCAAATCCACGGCACAGAAGTGCCAAGTTGTTATATCCTCTTCTGGAAATGAATGAAGGATGTCAAGTATTATGTAAAAATTAGTCATTCAATATGGCTGAGCGATATGGTAAGAGTCTCACTATCATTCTTCATCTTTATGACAACTTTAAGATATCTTCAAATCTATTACTCACTTGTTCCCTCTCAAAAATGTCTCTCAGGTGCTCCAGACCCAGACTCTTCAGGAATTGACTTATGTTCATGTCCAGCATTGCCACTGTTGAGGGAAAGAAAGAACATTAGAGAAAATTATTCATCACAATTTCCTTTATAAATCTACCAGTGATGGTCGAATAAGAGGGTTCTAAGAACTTACTTTCGCCTTCCTTGCGGTCAGTGCCTGCGGCTCCATCTGCAACTCCAGAGGTCCCGGCAGCAGCAGAGGCGGCCAGCTCTGTGAGTGGACCAGCCAGGTTGTCGATGCTGCTGGCGGCCGACAGACAGGATGGCGTGGAGGCAGGGGAGATGACGGAGGCGCTAACTACTGTGGCCTGGGGCTTGAAGCAGCTGGGGAGAGCATCTGGGGGCATGGCATCCATAAGAAGAGCTCGGATGTCGTCAGCCTAAACCAGTGGCAAAGAAAATTTGGTTAAGTGACAAACTAGAGAAATATTTGGTTCATTTTTTTCAAGCATTTAACTCATGATCATTTTACACAGGGTGTGTAAAACAAAAGTGGCTAAGTATGAAACTTGTGAACTACCGAGTTTTTGAATAATTAATACAACTAAAGACTTCACTCTACTGTACAATACACATCATTTCACCATCACCTATCCTTGCTAAAATCCTTCCTAACAGGCTGTTACCGTGGCCAAGTCCAGGGCAGTCTGGCCCTCCTGGTTCTTCATGGTGGGATCGGCTCCATGAGCCAGCAGCAGGGCGCAGAGCTGTGTACGACCTTTCTGGGCTGCCTCATGAAGGGGTGTGAAAGCCCACTTGTCTGTGGCATTGACACACGTGTTGTACTTGATCAGCAAGGCTGCAATGTCAACGTGCTGTGGGGGAATCAACACACAAAAAAAAGTAAACCTATGGTAAAGTCTGATGCGGCAAACCAGAATGACTTGAAGACAACACGTGTGCACATATTTGAAATAATGTATTTCTAATTTGAGTGTCGAGACTGACCCCGTATGAAGCTGCATTATGGAGAGGAATAAGGCCTCCTTTGTCCTGGGCGTTGACGTCAGCCCCATGCTCCAGCAGATACTCGGCCACTTCAAGGTTGTTGTAGCCAGCTACAGAGAAGGCATAGGAATTGGTGGAACATCAACTACAGTACATTGCAAGCATTTCATATTACAATGACTGTAAAGGGAAATTAACTTTATAACAGATTTAAGATGTTGTACATTTTTCATGACGGTCGAAGCACAAGCATGTACAAACATGACAAAAAACAGATATGTTGAAACAGCCAGCATTAATTACCTGCAAGGTGGAGTGGTGTGGAGTTGCGACCCTGAGTATCTCTGCAGTTAATGTTCTCTGGGGAGCAGAGTTTCTGGACACGGGCCAGACAGCCTTTTTTAGCAGCATCCAGCAGGGCAGCATCACCCCTCAGCAGGTCCTGGATGTCTGTGTCTCCATCTTTCACCATATCCAGTGGCATGTTGCCATCACGGTTCTTCTTGGATGGGTCTGCTCCATGCTGAACAGAGAAGAGTTTGATTTTTTCCTCCTCCTTACTATAGTATGATAACACTTCTCTCTTGCACATCCTTTCAGAATCAATAATGACAGGATGCTGATTAAGACGAGACAATGAGCACCAGGAGACTATGACAGATTCTCACTTTGAGCAGCAGCTTGCAGATCTCGTATTTGCCTTTGGCTGCAGCCTCGTGAAGCGGGGTAAACTTCCAAAGGTCGGCAACATTGACTGAAGCTCCGTGTCTGACCAGCAGTTCAGCTACTTCGTAGTGACCGTAGGAGCATGCATTGTGAAGGGGTACCAGGCCGCTGGTGGGAAAAGAAACAGACGTGAAAATTTACTAACCAGAATGTTGCTATATTGTATATTTTGCACCAATGTAAAATGAACGATATGTAAAAAAGAATATAAAAATTTGTGTGATTATGTGCAAGATGTTTGCTAAGCAACTCACCCCTTGTCCTTGGCATGGACATCAGCTCCATGGTGCAGCAGGTATTCGACTACAGCCACTCTGTTGTAACCAGCAGCAAAGTGGAGAGGAGTGGAGTGGCGACCCTCTAAATCCCGGCAGTTTACATTCTGAGGGGTGCAGAGTTGCTGCCACACACAGAAACAACACGACAATCAACAACTTGATGTGTCATAATGTGGTGATTAATCCATCAACAACAATGCTCCTAGTGATCTTGCGAAACTGCAGTCCACACCAACATCAAAGCACAGAAGTGATCTTCTTAAAAATAGATTTACTGGGACGGTTGGGACAACTTCAAATGTAAATTAGATTCATGACCACTTGGTTGTAGGCCTGTATGGACTAACGCAAAACAGAAGTCACTACTGAAATAAAAATGAAGTCGCAGCAATAAACTTACTTGCACTGTGTCCAGATCGCCTGCTTTGGCCGCCTCAAGAAATCTGTAATCCACGTCAGAGTTACGGGTGGGAACATTTTCTGGAAGAAAATAAAATTGTTGGAATCAGTACATTATCAGTCAACAACAACATTCTGAGTAGGCCTGCATCCTCACACAATTAATAATCTTACATCTGTCACACATCTCTCACGCCTGACTGTAGCATTCCTATAAAAATACCTTACTAGGAGTTTTATCATCAATTTGAAAGAAAGCTTATTAAAAGGAGTATTTGACAAACGTCAGATCGGGGCATCATTACATCATACCATAATAAAGAATAATATGCTACTATCACTACTGATAAATATGAAATGTCATGATCAGTGTTTAGCAGGATTTCTCTTAATCTTCAAATTCTTTCTCTCTGTAAAAGAGACTCACTACTCTTCCTTTGAGCACACTGCTGAGGGAGCGTTTGCGTACATTCAGACCACAAAATCTGGCTTTCTGTCTTTGCTGCAGAATTCATGTGTTGCTGGACTGCATATTCATTCAATCAAACCTCAGTGAACAATCTTCAACAGAAACACAGTGTGATTACCGTTGAGAATCTGTTGTACAGCTTCATTACCCATCTGGGCAGCAGTGAAACCCTGCAGAGACACGATGGAGGGGTCAGCCCCATAGCTGAGCAGCAGCTTGCAGGTCTGGATGTGACCAGCAAGGGCAGCCCTGTGCAGAGCTGTCTGTCCAAGAGTATCCACAGCATTAACCTGGGGTCACATGAGAACAAGGGATTAATTTGTGCTACTAAAAGTAGCTTTCCAGTATGATCCCCCCAGTTGACAGAAAAAAAAGCTTAACAAAACAGACCTTTGCTCCATGTTTTTGCAGCACTTCCAGGATGTCATTGTGAGCTCTCTCAGCAGCAACATGCAAGGGAGTCATAAAACTGAGAAACAGAGCAGAGGAATTGGTTACTGTTGCTGACCATAGCCAGCATGTTGACATCTTCTTATGTTTGGCCACTCATCCTTTTTTTTCCTCAGCACTTATGTCTCTATATTCTTTTAATCATTTAAACCAGTTTTCTTATGTGAAAACATCTTATAAATATACAGATCTAATAGGAAACAGTGATTACTAAAATCAAATTACAGATTGCATTTACTGATGCTATTTGTCATTTTGTTTCTGTATTTTCAGGCAGTAACTCCCCCGCTACTTCTTAAAGTGTCTTAAAGTCTCTGGATCACTGATCAATTTGTTATCTTCTGTTCTCATATCAGTGTCAAATACAAAGACCAACTGCCGTTACTTACTCTTTATTCTTCTCGTTGATGTTGGCACCTTTACGTAGCAGCAATTCAGTCACTTGCTTCCTCTTAGGGTGGGGGGAGGCCACAGCACAGTGCTGAAAAACAGAACACCGTAAAATTAGTGTACTATGGCCCTGCCAACCCAGATGGATGTTTTGAGTAAAAACCCAGTGGTTACATCCAAAGTGTTGTCATTAATCATATGATACAAAATGAATGATTTTCCTTTATTTTGCTGGTTTTCTTCAAATTTTTTCTGTAACAAATTTCAAAATCTATTTAAGGTGAGTACAGTTTAAGCAGTGATTTAACTTTCAATGTTAAATTGAAATTTGTCATTTGAAACATGGAGCTGTTACCAGGGCTGTCTCGTTGGTCTGAGGATGTTTGAAGCTGATGATTTCCAAAGCCAGGGTTTTCTTCACTTTAGTCATGTCTGCCTCCCGGGCTGCCTGCAGCAGCGAATGACCCTTGAACTCATCTACATGGAAGAGAGAAACAATGTTAAGGAAAGGATGTGTATACAACAGACTAGGCTTAAAGGCAATTACTGTGATAATGGGTTATTGATCTGAATGTAATGATGCCTTTTGCAGTGAAAACAGGTTTTTGAAGGCTGACACAAACACTTCAGGTGCCATCTTTCTAAGACACAGCTCTTTCACTTAAACTGTTTGTATAGATTCTATGTCTGTGTGAGTGACAGATTACAAAGTATGTTTACAATCATCACTTTGTGTGTGTGTGTGCGTGCGTGCGTGCGTGCGTGCGCGTGTGTCTGAGAAAGGGAACTCACAGGTCAGCCTCTCTTTCAGCTCTGGAGTGGGGGCCATGTCCACAGCGCTCTTGCTGTGACAGTTCAGCAGTGTGGGGTCGGCCCCGTGGCTCAACAGCAGGGAACAAACCTCCACACGATTCTTGGATGCTGCCTCGTGGAGAGGCGTGAACTGCCACAAGTCCATGGCATTGACACAGGCACCATGCTGCAGGGTAGAGTTGAGAGAACAGTACATGAGAGCAAAGAATATGTAGTCACATAAAAACAGAGGATATGGAGTTGGTAATAGCTCTGAAAGCTTAAATCCTGTTTCTAGAGGGTTTTTTTTTAAAACAGACATCTTAATTTCACCAGAAACTCCATTTATCAGCTACATTTTACTATTGAATTAACCAGCCAGGGAACTGCAATTACAATGAATAGTTCAGGTCATATTTAAATTGTTGCAACCAAGTGTAGTTTTTCAAAGATGGGCTAAGTCTGAAATCATACGTTACGAGGTGTTCAGGTATGATTTCAATGCAGTCAAATCTAGCTTTGTGGTATGCAAAAACCTGGCAAGGCCAAGCTGATCAAGTGAAAAACTTACTTTAAGCAGAAGCTCAGTGACCTCAAAGTGACCATAGGAGCAAGCGTTATGAAGAGGAACCAGGCCGCTGCAGGGATAAGACTGTCACGTTAGTGTCATCATTCATGACATATCTTGTTTGTCAAAAGTGTGTGATGTCTCACCCTTTGTCCTTGGCGTGAACGTCAGCTCCGTGCTGAAGGAGGAGCTGAACGATGCGGACTCTGTTGTAGCCAGCAGCCAGGTGGAGGGGTGTCGACTGCAAAAGAGGACAGCTATTTAACATGCACAAACTCACTTGCACACAGCTGGTTGGCTATTTGACCGCGTTTGGCTGCCTTCGATGGCCAGCAAGCAGCTCATTAGGACCAGAAGCAATGTGATACAGCTATGCTCCGTGAGTTGCAGATGAACATGATGAGGCAAAGTCAGTGGAGTTGTAGGCCAATCCAGCAAAGAAATAAATTTGCGGTTAATTTTGTGTCTGACCTGAGTGTGACAACAGGTAATAGCAGTCACATTACTCATCTAGTTAATTTATCATCTGATAAGGAGGTGACTATTTATATTTAAAAAAAAGTGTATGTGCTGAGCTGACAAGAAAGAACCCACGAGTGACAATGATTGGATGATTAAAGTCACAGTGGCTTGGTAGAAATTACGGTTGGGTCGCGATGGCTGCCTCTTATTTTATTGTCAAGTGCCATTCATACAGATCCTGGATTTGTTTAACTCAAATTTATCACTGGCACAATCTAAATCTTAACTAAAAGTATTCGACTTAGCCCTCAAGTATTATTTAGCAGACACAATACTGAATTTCATAAAGCCTATCGAATCCCAACCGTAATGGGACGCAAAGAAGCTTCAATAAGCGGGTTGAGTGTTTGAGAAAGCATCTCTGCAAGCTAAATGAAGATCAAATTGAATGGCTTTACAATCCAGCCAAGAAAAAGAAATGTTAGTCTAAGCAAAGCTGCAAATCCAACTCCAGTTGTTCTCACAAGTATAGTTGAGATCAGGCTCGCAATCAAAGAGAGGGGCATTTTCATGACAATTTCCATGCAGTGATGAGATTTAAGATACAGTCAACTGTTAAATCTCAAGCCACAGTGACAGAATCTGCTGGGCAACAGAGCTGAATCACAGTGGCGCTATTCAGTGTGGGATGACGAGCAATCAAAAGTCATTACCATGGAGGGAAGCATAGCACTAGAATGACATTGATGACTGCATAACAACTGATTCATCAGGGGTTGTGTATAAGGCACAAATTCCACAAACATGTATTCTCATGACAAAATGCAGAGGGGCGGGCCTTCAGGCATGCATGAGTGATCATCAGAAAATATATGAATGAATTCTTAAAAATGTAGATCAGATATTGCATTAAGAGTAGGTGATTGAAAGTTGAAGAAGTGTGGGTGAGTGTGCAAAGAAGAAAACAGACTGAAGAAAAGCAGGCAGTGGACATTTTTAGCTCCTCTCCAAATCCAAAAAGATGAAGTTGTCAACATGACACCAATCCAACCCACTGACATGCCACACGCACACACGCGCGCGCGCGCGCGCACACACACACACACACACACGCGCGCGCGCGCGCACACACGCGCGCACACACACACACACACACACACACACGCACGCACGCACACAGACAGACAGACAGACAGACAGACAGACAGAGGAGCATCAGGGTGGGATACATGAGTGACCCGCACACCCAGGTCCATGATGTGCAATTAAAAGTGACAGCCAGCTTATTGGTCAAATAAAAACAATGGATTTCAAAAAAAACAAACAAAAAAATTAAATCACAACAGTGCATCAATCAAGTGGCTGTTATCAAGGTCAACTTACCAGCATTTTTTGGGATGTTGACTGATCGACAAATGTTTCCAGAGTCACAAGAAAAACAAAATGAAAAAAAAAATTACAAATGACAGTATCTTTTCACAGCAATTCTATTCTCCCCTTTTAAGTCACCGTAACACAAGCTCTAGTCATGAATCACTGTTGGATTCGTCAAACATGGTGTGAAATTTAATGCAACACCAGGGCAGACAAGGCTAATAGCTTGAGGGTGGGTGAGAGTTTGCATCCTTGCTTTTCTCTGTGGCTTTACAAAAAGGCAGGATCTTGTTAATGGTGCCTAGTGGTTAAACCCCAGGCCGAGTTCACAATGGTGTACTGACTTAGTTCATGCAACATTAAATTAAAATATAGTGCAGGCAGGGGAGGGGTAACACTTTAAAACAGTTGAGGCAATGTGTTAAGAGCGAATGAAAAAAAAAAACAGTGGAAATTTATGGAATTGAGGAGTTGGTGATTATGCGTATGAATATGTAACAGTCTTGGTGGGTTATTTATAAACGATAAAGGTGGCAACCTGCCAGATAAAATGGGGAATTCTTTAATTAATTCTTAAATACTTATTGCATGAAGGAATAAATCATAAAGAATAAAAAAAGCAACTCACACAAAGAAAAACAGTGGAAGTAAATACACTTGTGCTTGACATGATGTGCAAATTAATGCAACAACAAAATCAGCAACTGACGTCAGAAAATTAACCAAGGGGTGATTCTATAAAAGATATTTTTTGCATCAATATATATCCCAATACAAATTTCCCATTAAGCCAGAAAAAAACACCAACAATAAAAATAACGCCAAACAAATTATATACCAGATAACCTACAGAATGATGCAGAGAACTAAACCGTGCGGACTACTCGGAGTGCATTTTCAATTCTGAGGAAATGCTTGTGTAGCTAAATCGATTTACATTTCTTAAGTAGCCTTAATGCAGCCTTTGGCATGGAGAAGTCATGAGAAGGAGGAAGATTATATTTCCATGGCATTTCAATATAAAACAGACCAAAAATCTGAATCAACTATCATCAAAACCTAGGATACGTGATTTATATTGGACTAATAAGAGGATTTTTTTAAAGTATAATTAGTTATTCTGATAATTAAAATGTTGCCAATAAATAGAGCTTATTAGATGATGTCACAAGATGGCACTAATGTGACTATGGCTGTTTCAGAGCATCATCACATACTGGTGGAGGAATGAAACCTGCAGCCAAAACATGACATCTGATCGAGAACTTATAAATATGGTGCAGTACAGAGTTAATCTGAAACAAAATGAAATAAACGTTCACGCTATCACATTTTATTGTACAGGATTATTAAATTATTAATGGGGAAATCACTGTAATCATATGCAAGCTTTGCCATTTTCTGCTGTAAATATTTATTTTACATTTCAGTTGTATTATAGTCTATAATATTGATACATTGTTCTCAACAATGTGAACGCAGTTGCTACTTGAGAATGTTAATTTAAATACAGGACATACCATGTAAGACAAGGAAATATTACTCGTTATTATTGGGGTTTTTTTTCTCTTACTTGAAGAGGAGTGCTTATAAAGATAAATAAGTAGTACTGTTAAGACTAAGTAATTTTAAGCACTGTGAGTGATTACAGTGGAAGAGTTTGAGAGACGGAACTGTGATTTGTTTGTATTGTGTTAACAGTAATGGTGTCAGTTACATCAATGACGGTTATGAAAAATTTAATATAATATTGGTTATCTTATCAGTACTGGCCATGATAGATAGACATTTAAAATTTCTTGGTATCAGCTGAAAAAAGGTGTGTCGTGCATCACTAATCAAAACCTCTAAATAATCAATGAAAGACAGGCCTCTTTGAGTCCTAGAAAATAACTACAAGATCATTTAACCAAAAACCAAGCCCACAGACAGAAGAGGATTAATGAGGTTGGTAAGATGAGTACACAGATGTTACGATGTAAGCAAATAGACAGAAAATGTCTCATGAGAGGCACACATGCAAAAAACCACCAACTGCCAAAAAAAGAATTCAATGTGTCTTTAAATATATTCTGCAGCTTTCTTGCCGTTTTTGTTACCATTTATCTACAGTACCAAAAGTCTGCAACCCTGCACAACATGTTGTATCTGGTGATACATGGTATGGTACTAAAAGGTGATTTACCTTCCGGCCATCACTGGCATGACAGTTGACATTTAACGGAGTCAGCAGAGCCATCAGTTTTTCTTCATTTCCACTCCTGCAATTAGATGGTTGAAAGAACAAGTTTCATTATGTTGATGCTGATTGTGTTCAAGCAGTGACAGGTAGGTACAAAACTCATACTAACAGGACAATCTTTGACATTGTTCTGAGTATGTGTGAAACTGTCAATCCATCTCCTTTCCGGTGTATCAAACCACTTCATGTTACATTGCTCCTAACAGCAGTACACAATGTAATTTCTAAGTTCAAGTCCAATTTTGGATACGCTAAGTGTAAAATAAAACAGGTTTTTGACTCTGGCTTGCAGGAAATATCTATATTGAAAAGTCACATTGATACTCACCTTGCTGCTTCCAAAAGTTCATCCTTTTTGTATTCCCCTGGATGAAAAGACATATTCAGATTAGGTTGTGGCATGTCATACTCCTCCAAACATTTCAGCACATTCTTTATTATGTATACTACAAGAACTTAAATTTGTTCCTTTGAAGTCTTGGCTTTGGCGACAAAAAATAAGAGGTAATATATTTAGCTGCCATGATTCTCCTCCATTAAGCTACTTAACAAAAACAATCACAGAGTAGCAATGTCAGGTAACCTGGTAGTCGTGTGGCTTATAATAAACTACAGGTTCAACTCCTATTGGAATATCTAACTGCACGTGACCCTTTCATCTATGATTTTACAAATGTAGAGAAGGCAAATTTATCCATCACAATAATGCAAATTCTCTGGGAAACAGAACTAAAATGCCTAATTTGTTATTGGTGCTCAACTACGTAACCATATCACATCCTCTTAATTGTGTCCACACAGCAGCGGATGATGAAAACCTATCATGATTTGTGGGGGTGGGAATCACCAAAAGATCCTACAGTGCAATATTATAAATACAATTAAGTCATGATGAAATTGTAGCGAGATTTTATGAAATTTTATGTTTTCCACTTATAATATTGTGATATATTGTAATTTTACCGTTCTTTAGCAGCAAATTATTACTGGTTTAACAATCAAGTATCATCAATGCAAACTGTTAATACTGATCTATATCGCATTCTCTAAGAAAGACATTATTTTAAAATTGCCAAAGCGCATCTTTGTTACAGTTTCTTCTCAGCGCACATCCTGCTGCTCCCTCCAAAACATGCTAGCAGTGGTCTAGCACCAGAGGGCAGGTCTTGATATGCTGCCAAGAAAAAGAAGCTCTAAAGTTTTACTCTCCTCTTGGGAATAAATCAGCAGTGTAAAAATATGTTGTCTTCAGGAGAAAAAAATTATTCAACAGAAAACACATGCAATATGCAAAACAATGCAAATACAAATTAAAATACTCGGGTAACACCACAAACTCGACTTGACACCTGAAAAAGAAACACAGCATTGACCCTAGTGGCAGCACTGCTGACCTTAGTGTGTCAGACATCTGCTCACCAGCTCTGACCAGGCTTTATCAAGAAAAACTGAACTACAATGCTGAGTTTGAGATGAGCATCACAGCTGACCCTTAATTTGCAAGGACATGAGGCCTGACAGTGCAGTCAAGAACAGGTCACTCTGCAGCAAAGATATGAAATACCATCCATGCAGCACTTTATTATGAACAGAATATGTATTTATATTCATTAATAATAAAGAACAGACAGCTTTGACAAATAAAGTTGGATAATCATATGACAGTTTTTGTTGATACAAATTAACTGTTTGTTTAATTGGTATGATATCGATATAGTTTGCAGCTCAATAGATTGAATCAAATTGGTATCATTAGAGACTGATATTGCAAATATTGTTGCTTGAAGAATCAATACCATATTGTGATAAAACTTGTGATTTATACCCCTACAAATTATGTTCCAAGGAACATCTTTTTTCGATAAAGATTACGTTTGCAATCTGTTCATCTCACTTCATTCAAAGCAAAATGGAATTGTCAAGCAGACTAAAAATCCCATAAATGTTTCAAGCATCTTTTCAATTCTTCATAATAAAAGATCAATACTTGGCATCTGTATCTTGATACAGTATCATCACACAAGATATAGTGATACTATACTGTATGGATTTTTCATCCACTCCAGTAATTTACATTTTGTTTTCAAATTCATTGGAAAATGCTTACATTATGTGAAACCTTCTACTGAATTTCTACTTAATGATTTACACTTCTGACTTACCTTATACACTGTAGATTAATGTTATATTAATGACAAAATTATATTAGTAACTGAGCATGTTCAAAACAGTTCTATGGCTAATGGGTACACTGAATGCAAGACAAAAGTGCGTGTGCCATCCAATATGAGGACACTATGGATTTGACCTTTAAATTCTCAGTTGTATTGTTAATTGCGATATTGGATATCTCCAATATATTCATACTCAATGTCACTCTTGGTGAGATTGCAGGTTAAATGCCTACAATGTAAACATTACAGAAAAGCAGAGGAGAGGGACTCACCAGTGAGTACAGCCTTGGCTGATGGGTCAGCTAGGTCCAGAGCTGATTTTCCATCCGTGTTGCGGATGTTTGGATCAGCTCCATGCTGAAGTAACACTGGGTGAGAGGGAAAAAAAGAAAATTTTTATTATTCTGCCCCAAGACATTCCATACATTTCTTTGTTGTACAGATGAGTCTTGATACACATTCCAAACATACAGCAGCTCATACATTAAAAACAGCTCAGTTTTGGCAATTAGCTATAGGTAAATAATAGTTAAAGTAATAGTAATTACAGTAAATCGTTATGCACAATCATTAAATCTGTAACTTCCATTCACATAGTTTACGAACTTTTGCCTCAAATTCCTTCCTGCAGCAACTGTAACTGGTTCCAATCATTTCCCATCAATTGGTCATTCAGAGCACATATGACAGAGGGGCCTTACCAATGCAGACGTCTATCTTTCCTTTGATAGCAGCCTCATGTAGTGGGGTGTAGTTCCAGTTATCTCTGGCATTGGGGTCTGCACCCTGACACAAGAGTAAGCTGACAACTTCGGCGTGGCCAAAAGAGCATGCATTGTGCAGAGGGATGAGTCCTCCATCATCCCTGGCGTGAACATTGGCCCCTGTCTGCAGGAGATGCTCCACCACATCTTTCCTTCCAAATCCTATAAAGAGTAGCAAAAGGCATTTTAATGAAGTGATTTTGAAAGATACCATATCAGAGTGACTTACTAGCCTACATCAGTATAGTAATAAATATAGAAAACTGGAGAATAAACACGTAAATTTTTATGGTTTTTCGGATAAACTAACTTGAGAGTTAATGCAACTTTACGTTGCGCTATGTTGCAAATGATGTCTACTAAATACCAACCATTTCTCACTGGCGCTAACAACAAATCGGGAGTCGTTTCAAGCGTCGTAAGCATTAGTTATGATACGTTCACTGCGAGAGTTGTGACTTGACAGTAGCTGGATAAGAGCGTCAAAATACCTAATTATCACTGCTCAGCTATAAATTTAAACTTAATCAGAGTGGCGAATGACAAAACAATTATCAGCCGTTAAACCATGACATTACATTATCTAGCTAGCGATCAATAACAAGCAATGTTAGCCAATAACACAGAACCGCCGCTGTAGCGTTATTATGTTAGCTTAGCTGGTCGTTACCCGCAGCGAAATGAAGGGGAGTAGATTTTCGGCCAGCCATGTCCTTTGCGTTTACGTTCACCGAATCGACAAGTCTCTTTACTCTCGATACGTCTCCGTTGCGACAGGCCTCAAACAACTCTCTGAACGCCCCACCGATGCCGCTAACACCGTCGGTGGGAGTCGTGGCTCCTGAGCCGGGGCTCGAGACGCTGCTGCCGCCGCCGGAGGTTGTTGTGGTGGAGCTTGTACTGCTCGATAGCACCGGGGCTGATAGGTCCGGGGAGGCCAGGGCCACATCGACTCCCCCGCTGCACTCCCTCTCGGTCTCCGGCGGTACGACGGCCGCGGTGAGCAGAGCCATCTGCGGTGTGGCCGGCGAAGCTCCCGAAAGAGAGCTGTTTCTCGGCGGAGACTGTACGGTGCTCTGCTGTTGTTGCTGCTGCGATGAGCGACGAGACACCGCCATTACCGCAGTTCACGCAACAATACAAGCCGTTACTCGTTTCCGGTGAAAGTGGTCGCGTTTCCTGTTTGCTTGCTATGGTTGGAGTCGGGCTGAGCAGAAACTCTGAACACTTTTACTGCTAGATGAAGGAATCACAAAAAAATAATGCCGAAAGCCCGCCCGGGTGAGTGTTTGAACTCTTTTGGGTCCGCCATTAGGGTTAACGTAATATTTCCTCGTCATTAGGGTTATCAAACCGCCGTCGGCTGCCTGGTGCGCATTACCGTAAAGATCAAAATTCGAGTGCACTCCGCACTTTGGGTAGAGGTCTTTCCTTAGTGCTGCTGTTGTTAGTTAAATGAGAAATAATCACAACACTTAGTGTAAATGAATCATCCGTTGTGGAATTGATCTTTTATATTTTTGCATTTTGTTGTTAAATATTCTTACATCTTCTACATTATCTGTTCTTGTATTTTACTGCTTTCCTCCTGCACCTACTTATTTTCACTGAATGCCATCCATTTTTGCTGTCCCTTTTGCTGTTCTAACTTGCCTTCGTTGTGTAGCGAATAAAGGATTACCCTATTTGATCATGATTTGATCAGATAAGATGGCAAATGTTTGTTCAGTTGTCTTGTGTGATGAACATCTCTGCTGCCATGGCTTCACTGTTGGTGTTTCAGACATTCTCGTCTCATCAAAATCAAGCCTACGAGTTCCAGTTCTGAGCAGCATGCGACTGGATGATGAGCGTACTCACGTGGTGGTGGTGGTGGTGGTGATGGCCTCCGGCATCACCTGCTGCAGCATCACCCCGTTCGGTCAGTCTCAACTACACATCTTGAGTCACGTGTCTCGTTATAACACATGCTACATCAAATGCTGCACACAAGCGTCAAGTGGGCTAAGATGAGTCAAATTCAGAGTGTAGTCTTGTCTTGAACAATGCAGTTGGCAATGGTCTCTCTAATCACGCTCATTAATTTGTGTGCTGAGCTCAATTTTCAGCAGACCCTGCAGGTCTAGTTCATGTTTTAAAACCTGGTGGACCAGTTCGACATTTACTAAACCTACCAGTGAAGATCCACCCTGGAGCCGCTTCTCACGTGGTGGTCCGTGCCTGTCCTTTTCCTCTTTTAGTTAATGTTAATCACTGTGTGCACAGGTAAGCCCCACCCCATGCCGGGTAAAATTTCTTCACAATTTGAGCAATATCATCAAATTTGACTAATTTCAAGCGAAGAGAAGTCCAAGTCAGCCATGTTCAAATCTGTTGCAAAGAATATAAACACAGGTCCAAATACAATTACCGTACAGTTTGCCTCCACCAACCCACAGTCAAGTTGTAGTTAACGTCCATTTCTGTCCATCATAAAAAGTATGCAGTAAAATTGTATTAAATGTATTGAGTGAAAAAAGTGATTCATTTCATTGTTAGACATTTTTCAAAAATGTTCTTAGAATTTGTGCATAACTTATGCCCAAATACATCATTTGTCACACATCACAAAGACTTTGACCCGTGATCATCAATATCTAATCAGTTCATCCTACAGCCTTAATTGACATTTGTGCCAAATTTGAAGGCTTACACCCCTGACACTCCTGAGATATCACGTTCACAGTTTCTCCATTCCATGAGATCTGCCAAGGCTTTTTCAACAGTGTATCAGGTCAGTAACTGTGCGATGTTGATTTTGCCCGCATGGGAGGCATTTTCTTTAGTTCTGGTGCATTGACAGTCTCAGATCCTTTACTATCTTGTCATCAACACTGTTCATAGGTTATATTTTCTTGGATTCAGCTGATCCACATGGCTCCCCTTGTCAGTAAAGGCCTCCCCAAGTTTTCCTCCATCTCGGCTATTCTCTTTTGTTGAAAATAGGAAGGACTGTTGGTTTAATCCTCACAATCGGTGCTGTCAGTGTTAACAGTGCTCCATCTCTCCCACCGCCTCCTCTGCAATCCTCCATGCAGTGACAAATTCCCCTTTCTTTCGCTCAAGCCTGTTGTTAATTACTTTCAGATCTTTAATTCTGCTATCAAGGTCTCTTATCTCTTCCTCAGGCATACATCGCTCTCTTGCTGACATCAATTACTCTTGCAACTGCATTTATTTTCCTCTACAAGAGATTCAGGTGCACCTCATTACATTCCAGGTTGGTACTTTCAACAGGTAGTTTACTTGATACATCACTTTTCTGCTCCTGCAGCTGTGAGCTCATCGATCTTGACCACAGGCTCACTTGGACAAAGTTTATCACTTTTTTAAATTTTGCTTCAGCCTCATTTGCAATCTTATCGATGTCCAAGACGTGCTTCTTCCTCCTGTTTTGTTATCTTAGACAGCAATTCCAATCCTGTGGTCATCATTGGCTTCAAATATCTTCCTTAAGTAACAGGAGCGTTTATTGAATTCCTCTTTTCTGCTTCAAACGTGTTGTCTGCCGCTTTGCAGAGGAAGTTGGCCTGTCTGGTGAAGCTGCTCTTTGCAGTGAACTTCTCCCTATTGAGCTGTTGAATCATCTTCCCAAAACATCATCCTCCATTTTCGATATCATACACATACTTAGCTTTTTGCCTCTGTGTCGACAGCTTCCAGGCTGCACAAGTGGTTATTAACTTGAATTATTGTACGATCAATGCCTGCCTTACCTCCACCAGATATAGAACAACTCCACACATCATCCTTCTGTTATTTTTAAGCAAGTAGTTGCGTAATATAACAGGTTAAAAGCATTTACAGAAACAAACAAATCATGGCAGTTCAGTAAAGTATTGTAATCAGTTTAATCACTTAAATTTGTCTGAACTCAATTATGTAATATTATTCATTTTAGCAGTTATGATTAAATATTTATACCAATTGGATTTTAATTCTAATTATTTTTAATCTTTTTTTATAAACATTTACAATTTAACAAAAATCTCACTAATTACCTTTTTACTTCTTCAAATATTCATGCTATTACAGTATATGTATTATCCAGGCAACTTTCAAGAAATAAATATAACCAAGGGTATCAAACCATTAAATTTACAAGTAGGCCTACCCATTAAAATGTGCATATCACAATTATCGATTATATACTGTATAATTTTAATGCGTAATTACTACAAATTGAAAAACTAAAAAAACTAAACTTCACTTATCTCGTTGGCATTAACACTTTCATTCATTAATCCACTGAATAAAATAAGCTAACTCTACTTAATACAACAGCATCAAACATTTATGCACAATTAGATAAATCCATACGTGAATTAAGCGTCAGTTTACCAATTAAAACTTATACACTACGTGCGCCAATTTGCAACAATATTAACAATTATTAATTATTCTGCAAAAAGGAAATACATCCATCCCCGTTCAACTGCTTGTCAACGCAAATATCTCATCAGCCAATCACATGGCAGCTACTCAGTGCACAGAGGCAGACCACACTGGGCCGCTCCTGACGGTTAACTAGAGGAAACTGGTGCTATAATTCGCACAGGCTCATCAAAGTTGGACAATAGAAGGAAAAACCTTGCCTGGTCTGATGAGCCTCCATTTGTTCTGTGACATCAGGTTGTTGTGAGCCAGAATTCCCCCTTCCCAGGCACCACCTCGGATATTATCTTCAAAACTCTTGCCCATTTGTCCAACAGCCTCCAC
>CAAKHG010000175.1:0-10639 GCA_901007715.1 Dactylopterus volitans
CTGCATCCTCTCCAAACCGTATGTGCGCACATGCATATGAAAATGCTCAAATTTGTCTCAGTCACTTCTCTCTCTCTCTCTGTCTCTCTCTCTCTCTGTCTCTCTCTCTCTCTCTCTGTCTCTCTGTCTCTCTCTCTCTCTGTTTGCTAAAAAAAGGAGTATCAGTGATGAGCAGTGCAGCTGGAGACAATAAACTGGTAGAAGAACCAATTACCAGCAGGTGACAAGCTGGTGAGTTTGGGGCTTTGAACATGTCATTATCTGCACATCGACATTTCCAAGAGCCCTGACAGGCCATTTCTGAGGCTGCCATGGCAAGCCACCATGATAAACTGGGGAAGAGACGGGGGAGGAGGCAAGGAAGACAAACCCGGAGCCACTCGAATGCCCCCTTCTTTTCAGCCGCTGACACCTGCAGCTGCGCATTCATTTTGCCGACACGGATCTTTACTCTATTACTTTTAACAGCACTCGAGAAACTCTTGAACTGTGGCACGTACAAATATACGTTGCCCCAATTTCCCCCGCCATCTAAGTTGTAGAGCCGCTTAAAGATTATTCCCTTTATATGTGAAATGGTAATTGTATTTCTCTAATCTAATCCCATTAGGACCCCCGTACCTCCTCTGCAAACTTCCCCCAGGCAATTACACAAAATGTCAATGAATTAAGTAATAGCTTGGTGCACAGCCAGGGGTTGCTCACCGCTGATCACTGCTGTCAGCAGAAAAACGCATCTGTCAACAGCCACACACACACGCACGCGCACACACACACGAACACACACACACACCCATATGGGAGCGCAAAACCACACAGACACAAACTTGGTCACCGGCGAACCATTTAACCTCTTTGTAGGACACACACTTGCACATTTGCTGGCGTTCTACAACCCGTTTAACTCCTGTCCACAACGCGCGCGCATGCACGCGCGCACACACACACACACACCCACAAGCGCACCCAGACACACAAAAGGGGAAGAAAATGCAGCGGGTAAAGGCGAGCGTGTTGCTCTTTGTGGTTTCCTGTCCCCGAGTTGTGCCAGCTTCGTCTGTGTTACTGATAAGACACCGCAGAGGACAAAATATACTCTGGACTTGTTTAGCTGCAGGCTTGGAATACAAATGTAGGTAATCTGTTTGTAACCGCTGAACACAATAAGGGACGGCAGCTATTGAGGCTACTTTACAAGAGCGTTCACACGTAGATCGCGCTTTACCAAGCCCTGAGCTGCAGGGGGGAGGCATTGTGCAAATGATGGAGGACATTGTGGAGGACTGAATACTCTGATTGAATGTGTTTGCGCCGCATCGAGCCGCGTCCCCTCAAGCACGTTTTGTGGGCAAACTGAGCAACCTGGACCCAAATTAAACAATTGCTGTAAGTATCGAGTGCCGCGCATGGCTGTAAATGATATATCTGATCCACGACTAACCAGTCGAGTTCTTTCGACCTTCGCCCCTCCTCATGCTAGCTAGGTTGCTGCTGTGCATGTCACGACCACAAGGAGACAGGGTTCTCTAATGTTGCGTGCCAGCTTATTAGCGTTCTGACATTTGGAGAATGCCAAGCTGTGACCGGGTGCTGTTTTAGTTTTGATTTTGACTTCAAAACCCCGCTCGGAATTTTTTAACATTTCTGCATTGCTAATTGTTTGACTTTCCTCACCCACCACGCTGCTCATTTTAATTAATTCCACAAATCTCATCCTTCCCAGCGTGGCAATACAAATTATATTTAGCAGGGCATGAACAGAGAGATGCGCATGTGCGCCTTGGTACAACATGGATGGAAAAAAAATAAAAATAAAATCACAGTTCATAAAATCCGTGCACCTTCCATTCCACTCGCTGCAGGTCCCACCTCTTAGTCTGTAAGGGCAGGTCAGACTGAGGTTCTCACTCTAGGTGGCATTGTTAGTACAGTAATGTAATTAGTATAATATAATTAGGGCACCTGTGTGGCAACATACACAACTGTTATATTTAATATCTCTCTTTTTTTTTTTCCTTTTGAACCAATTTGAATGGTTCAGCCAGGACAAGACGTAGAAACGGACACTGCATTAACATAGTTTCCTCACTCTAAAGCACAGTGGTGTGACAGCTCCAGATCCTGTAGGTCCGTCATCTGCTGGAGCACATGGCGGGCCTCATCTCATCTTTGTTTGCATTCTGGATCAGCGTACCCGGTCGCATCAAAAGCCCAATGCATCAAGTCCGTCCTGTTTCGCCTGGGAATTCATCAGTACTTTTGAAACGCTGGTGAACATCACGCGGACGTAGCTGCGAGTTATCAAGAGACACCACGGCAACCAACCTCATACATGCGAGTAAGCGCCTACCGAGACCCAGAGTCGCCACGGCAAACCACTGCAAGCAGCCTGTGCATCCTCCGTATTGATCGATTTTGTCCAACACGTTTGGGATAATTAATATTCATGCAATTCCGTTTGCCCACTTCCTCATGCACGGTGACAAAAAAGAATACTTTTCACTCCGACCACCAATAAATCCAAAAACAAAAAGGGCGCAAATGCACCATCAAAGCCAACACTAGAGTGACCTTTCATCAGGAAATGCACTGAATCCTATATATAATTTGATATCTTCATTGTACACATGACTTTTTTTTAAAGGTCTGTGTTAATTCTTAGAAATTTATGACGAAAAAAAAAAAGAATTAAGGGGCTCCTCTTTGGCTACTAATTTTGATGAAAATCAACCCTGTATAGTTTTTGTGCAGTCCTGCAGACAGACAATATGACAATGACCTCGCTGGTGGGCATAAGAAACATAACTATTCTTTCCTTGAACCTTTACATGAATAAACTGTTTGCACATCCTGACGACAGCATCTTCTGAATATGCTGTTGAGACCAGAAATATGCTTTGCTCACGCTTTGAGCTCAAATTTCAGAAAGAATGCGTGCTACTGTTGTGATTTACAGTTGTGATGATTTTTTTTTTTTTAAGCACAACAGACAGTTTTAGGTGTTCTGGTGTTTTTTTTTTTTTAAGTATCGGTTCAGGTCTGCAGGTGCCGCTGATACGTGTAGATCTCAAGAGTTTCCGCCTGCTTCCACGTTAGTGGCTTTGTAGCTCAGGACCACCGAGGCGGGCAGGGGGAAAAAAAAAAATTAGCTTTTCATAGCCAGCGGGACGCTTCTACTTGAGCACAGAAGCTGTCACTTTTCATGAAAGTCTGATATGGGCAAAGTGGAACAGAAGGTGGGCAAGAAAACAGCAAGGAGTGCAGATTCAGATGACATTCTTTGTGAATTACTTTTTTGTCTTAAGAAGATGAGAGAGGAGTAGCCACTCGCTGGTTGTTTATCTACAAAATGGTGCCGTGCACGGAAATTCTCTGCTTTCCCCAGTTATAACATTCCAATTCTCTGTTCACGTGTTGTGGTTGTTTTTTTGTTTTTGTTTTTAATTTCAGCTTAAGCTGATAGTAATGTTATAGCCTGAATTTGCTTATTTTGCTAAAGCAACATACTTTTAATCACGCAGCAATCAGTCTGTTGCATGAACAGAGCAATAAGTCCGCACAATAATGGTATCTCAAGGAATGGAATCATCTGTCTGGGAGACGTTTTGCCCCTTTTCCAAGTGGGCATGACCTGATGAAACGTCTTTCAGATACATAACCAAGTCCAGTTGACCTGATTCTATACCTATGACCTGGACAAATGAGAATATGCACAGACCGCGCAATAATCGCCTTTATATCTCAGCAGGCTATTGCTGTGGAGGTCACCACCACGAAAACAAGGTGACTGACTGGAAGGTCACTCGAAAGCGAGCCCCCCCTCCGCTAAGCTTCATGTATTATTCCCAGAGGAAAATGTCCACGCGGCCTCAAAATTGAATGGGTTGTTCCTCATCCCAAACTCCACCCCTCCACCAGGCTTCAATGGAAAAAAACAGCCCTGTAAACCACTTGGAGGGCTGCCACTCCCAATGTCAAAGAAAAATGAAAAAAATAAATCTTAGTTTTTAACGAAGTTCAATGGAGCGTTCACAAAATTTAATGAATTCCTCCTTGGCTCATGCTACGCTCCTCCATCAGATCCAGTTAAATGAGGGCTTTTAGGTGTTTGCATAATACTACTACCAATAAAGAAACGTGGGGCAAAAACATCAAGACAAGATGAAGATGTGGGGAAAAAAAGCATTGTTTTTTTTCCTTTCTTTCTTTCTTAGAGTTACCACGTTAAAAAAAAAAACAAATAACCCAGACTACCATGGGCGCCCTTCTTACATAAGCGTCTCACCAGGATGACTTTGGGCCGGAGCTGTTGCCAGCCAGCTACTGAAAAAGGTCGGCGGTGACACCAAAAACAACTCCTGCCTCCAGGCACAGTGTTGCATCCTGTAGCAATACATAGGTAATGGGATATGGGACAAATCAAATCCCAGTCAAATAAAGCCAAGCAACACCCCCTAACTGCTTTGTGAGGAAAATGACAAAGTCAAGCAAAAAAAAAAAAAAAAGTTTCTTTCTCTCTTGGCTGCTTATATGTCCAAGATGAGGATCCCATTTGCCTCTCCGGCTCATTTGTGTCATTCCCTGATCGTCAGCTAATTTCTGGCGCCCGCATCAGAGGAGCTGCACTTTTGCCTCACTTTGGTTGCATATGCATCTTTGCCTCGTCTTTTTTTTTTCTTTATTTTTATTACCCCTCCTCCTTCCCTCCCTCCCTCCCTCCCCCCAATCACAGCTACAGAGCACAGATGACACCATTTCCTGCCCAGTGGCACCATCTGGCTGTAGAGGATTCTCTCAATTCTTTATCCTCTCCTCCCTGCTTACCTCCTGCTCGGCTCCCTTACCATTCCGCACGCGCCTCCTCGCTGGTCATTCCGCAGGCTTCACAAACATCCTCGGACAGCTCTCGCAGTATGCCTCATCGCCCGTCTCCCACTTTCTCCATCTCCCCATTTCCTTTCCCATCCTTTCCCGGCATGAGTCTCCCTCGCCTCTCTCTTCTTTGCCCCGTCTCTCTCTCTCTCTCTTCCTCCCTCTCTCTCTGTTCATCGCTGACAGCTCGCCTCCTCAGGAGCACTGAGGGGAGCAGAGAAAACAAAGATTTGGTTCAGTGGCTCTGATCTTGATTTTCTGCAGATTGGACGGAAGATTAGGAGGAGCTTTTATTCATACACCGCACAATCACTTCCCCCTGCAACTACAAACCATGACTGCAGACCACAGGGGTTGCAGCCATCAGCACAAATATGCCATCTGTGACAAGGCGTCACTGTGTTTTCCACCTAAAACCATGAATAGTCAGGGGATCTAATACAATCTACCGTTCACGCAGCGAAACGCAGGATGGGAAAGAAAAGCCCAAGACAGAATGCAGTGCGCACAAAAGGCAAACTATAGCATCACGGCGGGGGAGAACAACTTTGTGCTTGCCAAGTTTTTGTTACTTTAATAGAGATGCCAAGTCACACTTTATGAACCTGCCCGTTCATTTTTAATACGTATGCATTCGTCTGCTCTTGATGAGCTTCCCGCGCCTCCGGAAAAATCTTAACGGCGACGGGGAGCTCCACACTGAGAAGGTGAAGCGGAGGAATAAAGGGAGCTCGCAGCAGTCAGCAGTAATCTGAAGCTTTAAGGGCGTGAAAGGCAGCGGAGGACAGCAAGACTGCATCACCACGCGTGTGATGCAGGTGAGGAGATGGTTAGGTGTTAACTGCAGGGTCCGTGCCCACCTTCAGTGGCCTTTAGAAGGATGTGAAGGAGGAAATATCCATGGGCGAGAGAAAAGCGGACTGCATACTGTCCCTTTAGCTTCAGTTGAATTATTAATACGGTGTTCCACCTCCTAGACCTTCATCAGGTTAAAGCGAGGAACAAAACATTCTAGGCAGGCACAGAAAATAGCACCTCGGGTGACGCAGATCAGGGACCCTGAGCTGTCGGGATATCTATCAGCTCCAGAAGGCCCAATTCACACCAGTGCGCACTCTAATGGCTGAATCCAAATGTCTGGACTTTGCTGGCACCTTCTCAGGAAGCGTGCGAGCGCCGAGGGCCGCCCAGAGCCAGAGTGCACTTACGGACAGTCTGCTTGGTTTGCACGTTTGACCGGACATCTCACAGTTCACCACGATATGGACGTGATGTGGTTTTGCCGGGTGCCAGCTGAGCAAACGCAGAGAGCTGATTACGAACGTGTAAAACAGTTGCCTTATTGAATTTTCACTTGATTGATGTATGCGAGAAAAAATGGCATTCGAGCGCATCGGGACACAGAAATATGCAGAAGTGCAGACTTATTATTAATTGTAGTCTGTAGCAGTGGAAAGCTTAAAATAAAGATATTCCAATATAATTAATACCCAATTTTTTTCCAGCCGTAGTCAGACATTTATCTGCTCACATTTCTGCAGCGTGAAGTCCGGACATCTGCAGTCAGCAGTCTCAAACCCTCCAACGTGACGTGATGACATCATACACACAACATCGCATCTCTTCGTTAGGATTTGACGGTATAGAGGTTTTCAAGGTTCCACCTAGAAGTTCAGACCTCGAGCTATGACTGCAGACATGAAGCTTTCGGGAACTTCATACTGCAGACGCTAAGATTGTCTAAATCTCTAAATAGCATGTGACAAATTTCTGTTTTGAACGGGGTAAGTCAGGTCATTTTTCCACCAATTTTGAACATTTATCAACCAGTGATATGCTTCCTCTTGTTGTTATAATCATTATGGATTTTTTTTTTTTTGTGATTTTCGGGATTGAGTGCAGCTACTCTAAAAAAAAAAATTGTGTAATGATAAGCATCCGAAAAATTCAAAACATTAATCTTTGGTTAGCCTTTAAAGGTTTTAGCCATTTTTTTTTCTATCATTATCATTATCATGGACGACATTTTCTATTGCATTAAATGCACATACTATGCACATATATTTTTATGATTGTTGTTCATTGACTGGGTGATAGTCCACACTTGATGGTGGAATATGCCTTCTAATTGGGTAAATGCGACTAACAAGTCAAGGACCCTGATAAGCCTCAGCTGACGCTTTGTGTCGTGCTGTGATGACAAACGAGGGCTGGAGGGGACGCGGCGAGCGCAGAGCGGCGAACCTGGCGGCCCTCCGGTGTGCCTCATTTCAATTAGACCCTCCATGACGCCTGCCGTATCTCCAGGCACTGATTACATCTCTGCGCCAGCCCCGCTTTACTCGCCATATTTACCAGCACAGCGCAGGGAAGCTCTGTTTTACACCTTAACAGCTGGCAAGAAAATCGTAACCATGACGACTTTTCCTTTCTCTCTTCGAGCAAAAATCTCCCTGGCCTTGTTTGTGCTTTGATTTTAGATTTCAAAACACTTTTCAGGAGCTGGAGGGATACATTAAAGCAATAAAATGGTGTCCAGCAGTATTAAGATACCTACTTCAGTGTTTCTCCCCTAAATGTGTCCTCGCCAGTCCGCCATGCGAACTGCAGCCCTAGTTGTGTCCCTCCTGTTACAGGCACTTGTTCCTCTTCCAACGGGTACATTAAGCATCAGCTAAAAAACCCATTGCAATTGTCACATCAGAAGTTTGATATTGGTTTGAGTGATAAAGTGAATAAAAGAAACTGAATGCCCGTGTCTTGTTAAGCCAGCAGCTACCCGCTGTGTTTTTTAGGTGAGGCGCTTCCCAAAAATCCATCTCTAAAAAGCACTCGAAAACTTGAACCTTTCCTCGATTGTGAGCACACACACTCACCAACACACATATACACACGCTGCCCGGCTATCTCTAGAAGAAGAAGGAAAAAAAAAACAAAAAAAACGGACAGACAGTGCGTGATCCAGATGGGAAATGCTGGAGGTATTTACAGATAGATGGAAAACAAATGGGATGACGTCAAGGCAAAGCGGTGGCAGGCGTGCGCCAACCGCGAGGCACAATCTGAGGAGGTGGAAAGCGTGATTCCGGTGAATGAAGTTTGGAAGTTTGGCTCGCATGTTGTTGTCTTTCCTACCGCATCACGGGCTGACCTCCTTGCGTGGCCAGCATTCATCACCTTTCAACCAGGAGGCTGGCTTTCCACTTCTCAAATGTAATTTTTCTTGCTTGCCGACTTTAGCGCTTTGCACACAAGCCCCCACCGCCAAAAAAACACATCAACAACAAAAGCGCCCGACTCAAAATTTCTCTCAAGGTTTCCTCTGCACAGCCTTAATTATACAATGTATTTGAAAATCAAATTACATATGCTTTTCACATAAATATACATTCACATCAGTGGCACTTTGGAAGGGAAGGAAATGGCTTGTTTACATTTACCGTATTGATTGTCCACAAAAGTGCTTTGGCAGCATATCAATTTCCAGGCCTCGTTCTGCTCTGATTCGCCACTTCTAAGGAGAAAGAAATGTTTTTCACTCTTACATTTATTTCATTTTTTGATTCAGAATTTTTATCCAATTGGAGGAAAAAAAAAAAAAAGACAATTGAATATTGTCTGTTTCAGGAGTCATTCTGGGAAGTCAGTCATCTCCCAGTCCGCCCTCCGTTCCCGCTTTCCCCGCAGTAATTGTGTCGGTGCCTACATTAGCCCCCTTATACATTATTCATGCAGCGTTTTTTTTTTTTTTTCCAGTCTTATAGATACACCACAACATATTCCTCTAAATTATATGTTAGGTGTGTGAAGAACTAAATAATCAGCAGCCAATTACACAGCGTATCAATCAGTTTTGCTCGCTGCACAGGTACGGGAAAGATCGCCAAAGGACCAGCCGTCCAGAGCGGACCTGCCGGTCTGACGCCCGCATCCGTGCGCGCGCTTTCGCGTTAGCGCATACATCCATTTGTGCGGCGCTCCTGTCCAGGCCTGTTCATTTGGTGCGACGCGTTTGACCTCGGCGTCCTCGACGCCTGGCACTGAGATGAGAGCCCTGTCTAATCACACTGAGCCGTGCCTCAGCTCCTGCAGGATTTGGCTCGCCGCTACCCTGACAATTTTTGACTCTGCATGGCCCTTCTCTGGCCCAACAGCTAAATACCAACACATGCTGCTATCAATGGCGTTAAATGCCAATTACATGCCCTCTCCAAGACTGCACTGGCAATTAACGGACGTTGGACGGAGGCTGTCCTGTTAAAAACTTTAACTGATGTGTCCTGCAGTTGTCGGTAACCTTGCGTTTCTTTTAGTGGATGTTGAGGTCCTATACAAACTCATAAAACTCATAAAATGTGACTTTTTTTTTTTTTAGTTTTGGCTTTCATTTGGGGAAATTGCGCAATATAATATATTACATTGCTGTGCCTTCCTTTTAAAAATGCACAGTGATGGTGCTGACATTTATTTCCAACTGTATAAAACTCAGCAGTTCAATGGTTAAAAATAGCTGGACACACCATCTCTTGTTTGGAATCAGTCTCAATCCTGCAAGGCAAAGGCTGAGATAGCGTTGACCCGTTGGGACCTATGATCTTTATATACAGGAAAAAGGCCCTCATGTTGGCTCTTAATGAGCTCCCTCTCCTTTAGGCAGAGGTGGACTCAGTTTCATTTACATATTGTAATCGAGGCATTAGCCGGATGTCTGCGCGTTGGAAACCATCTGCCGATGCAACACACATTATTAACGAGACGTTACATTTCAATATTGAAAGTAAGAAAGGTGATTCATTATGATGTTTTGAATCAAGATTCAGGAAAAAAGACGCCGGCATGCTCATAAACTCTGAGTACAAAACGATGCTGGAAAAGAGAGCGCTTTTGTCATCTAAGATACGTCTTTTGCGGTGGTCACGATAAACCCCAAGGTACCAATATGTACTTTTAATTGTACCTAAAAGGACCAAACAGGCAGTGTACCTTGAATAAAAGGTATGATGGGTGTAGCCCTCAGGGTACTGCCTCAGTGAAAAGCCATCGGATCCTTAATGGTACTAATTTAGCACATTGTTTCAATAGTTAATAGTTTGCTTTTTTTATGCAAATCAGGATGGTGGAGTCAGTATCATTTGCGATGGTTACGCTCTGCACAAAAGGAACCAGCGTCTGACTCAAATCTTTGCATATAAACTAGTGATGAAAAGATCAATTGTTTTTGAGATTCGAAAAAGTGTTGCAGAAGATGATATAGCAAAATGCAATTGCATCATATTTTCTTCCTGTTTTATCTTTTTTAGGCTATTTCTGCGAGTATCAAACATTTTGTCCCTACTCTTCTCAGAGCTTTTGAGTGATTTCCCCCCTTTTCCTTCGCACCCACCCCCTTGCTCCTCATCCAAAAGTCAACAGGCTTTATGTCGCATGGAAACTGGGAGCAACGCATCGCTGGGTTTGAAGCAAACGGCTCAGATTGCTGTGGTTTGGGACCACCATGGACCTCCACCACTCTTGTGTCCACCTCAATGGATTTTTGGAAGTGAAAAGTCCTCCGATGCAGCGCTGCTCCCTGTTTTCCCCCAAGTCAGATCAGTCAGTCACAACTTCCGCCTCCTCACACACACACACACGCACACACACACACACACACACACACCAAAAAGCAATCAAAGCCATTTTGTGTGTTAACGCAGTGTGATGTGCACGCCTTCCATCACATGGCTACAATTAAATATTTTAGTTCACAACATGGGACGCAGATTCGAGA
>CAAKHG010000182.1:2071-22910 GCA_901007715.1 Dactylopterus volitans
CTGCAGGCCTTCAGCCAGGAGCAGCACCAGGTAGCTCTCTCACGCACGCGCGCGCACACACACACACACACACACACACACACACACACACACACACACACACACACACACACACACACACACACACACGCTCTTCTCTATTCAAAGTACATTTTGCCAGCCATGAAAAGGTGAAATAACCTCCGTCACTCCCGGTGTAAATCATGCCCGCGCTGCGTTGGCATGGATCAGCAGGAGGTGTAATCCAGACCTGCTTGGCAGCGAAACGCCTCAAAATGAGTGGATTATCATAATGTCACGCTGACGATCGGCAACATTTGGCGCGATCAATTTACACTTGAAAAAAAAAATAAAAATAGCTGCGCAAAAGCCTCGGACATTACGCTCATGCTCGCGTCCGTCGGCCATGTTTTATTATCTTCTGTGCGATGCGAAAGCCGCTGTTCCGCTTCAACCGTTCTTACCGGAGTCCCCCCCTCAGCCAATCAGCTCCCTGCCTGGCTCTCGTGTCCCTGCCGCGTCGTTTGTATTTGAGCCCTGTCTTTTGTGTCAGATGTTTTTTTTCACTCGTGTGTGTGTGTGTGTGTGTGTGTGTGTGTGTGTAGTTCTATTGTTGAGTCCCCCCAGCCCTCCGAGTACGCCATCGTTTCCTGGTGTCCTCCTCGGCCTCCACCCGTTTTCCGGTTTGCCCTGACAGCCTGCACCTGCATACTCGTTTGGATTTTTTTTTTCCCCTTCTTAATCAAACATCAGTTGTTTGCTTTGAAGATCCTGCTCGCGTGCTGCTAATTTTTTCGCCCGCGCCCGACTCAGCCTTGTAACATTGCAACCACTGCATGTTTGCCACGGAAGAGGTGTCCCTAATAATTTGGTGTCCCTAATATTTTGGTCACCCCGCTCATATGCAATTGGGTGATTAGAGGAAAGTGTTGACATATTTGAGTGATTGTTATTGGGACTGCGGTTTGCGATGACGTTGAACTGCACTGGGTCACACTGCGAGCCGTCCCTAATATTTTGGTCACTGTACTGTATATGACCAAAATATTAGGGACACCTCTCTCAAACACATTCCATCAAAATTCCACAGAAAACTTCATTGTTTGATGTGGAATTTATTGCAGGGCTGTTGCATTAAATGCTAAGCTAAACATGCAGCGGTCATAATGTAAATAGCCACCACATTTGACTCTATTTTGTATCTATTTAATGTCTTTTCTTATGTTTTTGTATTGTATTTCATGCTCTTTTTCTACCCTGTTCTTGAACCTGTGCAAAGTGACTTTCTTTCCCCAGTGTGGGATCAATAAAGCCTCATCTTGTGTTTATTTCATCTCTTCACACCAAATGGCGGTCAGGTCCTTTTCAAACTGAATCACAGTTTATAATCGTACTTCATGATCAGAATTCTCCACATGAGCAGATTCTCATGTATCCTGACAGAATTTGAGGCATTTCTTTGAGGATTTAACCACGGCAACGCCACCGCCGCCTCCACCCGATGACTCCCCGGGAAGCTCGATTTTTCTCGTCATTTTCCGGTTGAAGAAGAAAAAAAAACAAAAAAAAACAACCAAACTTTGAACTGCTTCTTAATGTGGAAACTGCGGGAAACAGCTTTCTGCTTTTACGCGTCGGCGCGTAAAAATTGCATAATCTGAATTAGCGCGAGTGCGCGTGCAAACCGTCACATCTGCATCCGCGCACACACACACACACACACACACACACGCAGCGGGTAATTAATTCATAAAATTTAAATTATACAGACACAGAGGAGCCGGCGCGCCTCTACGAGCTATAGGAGCCGGGAGATGACGAGGGGAGATAAATGGAGAAGAGCAGTTTCATTAGCGGATGAATGAAATGAAAAGATAATGGCGGGGAATTAAGAGATAATATGGAAGTGGAGGCAGAGGAGTGGGAGATGAACATGGGAGGGATCATGAGAGCAATCAAAAGTTGATATAGTGTATGAAAGGGCTTAATGGAGACGGGAGAAGCTGGAAAGTGGGGTGGGGATGGTGGGGGGCTGAGAGGCAGCAGGTAATGAAGCTCTGAGCGAGCGAATAGGTGAACGTATGCAGTTACATCATCAGCCAAATCCGGATGCCAGAAACTGGAGGGTACGTGGGTGGGGTGGAGGATTAGAGGAGGTGCGAGACAAGAAGAAAAAAAAAAAGAAAGAGGGAAGTACAGCGAGGGAATTACTTGTCGGAAACGGAGAAGACAACGGGAACGAGAAGGAATCGGCTAAAAAAAAAAAAAAGGGGGAATAATAAAAAATCCGCGAGTGGGAAGGAGCCAAGAGGCAACATGGGAATGGATATGAGAGGGAGGAGGGGGGGAGGGGGCGGGCGGGCGGGCGCAACAGGGACTGGTAGACGGCCAAGAATAGAAGACTAATTAATAGTCAAAAACCGCAGGCGGGCAGGTGTGTGTGGGGGGAGAGAGAGAGAGAGAGAGAGGGGATGCAGTGATGGACGTTCTTCCTGCTCTCCCTTCCTAACGAGACGGCTTCGGGGCATTTCTCAGACGTCCGCAGACGAGCAAACCGCCACGGCAGGCGGCGGGAGGCGGCGCGGGGAAGGTAGCGCGTAGGGTTTCCTCCGAGGCGCGAGCGGGTTTGACCCCCCCCCCCTCGCCCAAGCAAAGCCGAGGCGCCGCGATGGCTTATCGCCCGCGGCGACGCACGGGCACGCTCCTAAAACACTCTGCGACCTTGAAAGTTTGCCACGTTGCACTTTGAGAGCCACGAGTCTTAAGACACACACACACACACATGCAGGAGCTCCTCAGCCATCCGAGTCCATGCACTCGCTTTCCACACACACACACACACACACCAATCCGCCCCCACCCCACCCCGCGCCGCCTCCGCTCTCACCATGTGTGCGCGACGGTGAAGCGCCGCTGCTTGTGGATGTTGTTGTTGAGCAGCATGCGGCGGAGCAGCCGCGGCGAGTTGCGCGGCGAGAGGCGCGGCGAGATGGAGGAGGGCGAGCGCCGGTGGCCGCGCGGCCGCTCCGGCTGCAGCAGGTTCTCCCGCAGGATCTTCACCAGGTCTTCGTTCAGGCCGGAGTGCTTGGGCATGGGGGGCACTGCCAGGGTGTCCTGGTGGGTCACCCCCATGCCTGCCTGCTGGGCCATGCCTGCCCCGGCTTCTTCTTCTTCACCACCACCTCCACCAGCAGCGGCGGCGGCGGCGGCGGTCAGAACGAATCAGGAGTCAAACAAAGAAATTCGCAGACTTGACGTAGGTTTCCGCAGTGATTTCCTTAAAATCTAAGGAAAAATTTTTTTAAAAATCCTTTCAAAAAATGTAAAAAAAAAAAAAAAAAATCTTGGCTGGTAATTCCTCACACAGGCAGCTCCCGTTGGCAACAAAAGCCGAAAAAGAAAAAATAAATCCCCCTTTTTTCCCCCCCTTCGCTCTCTCTCTCTCTCTTTTCCGTCTTTTAAGGAGGCAGCAGATGCAGAGGAGCACTGAGGGCTGCTGCCTTTGTCTGCTCTGCAACACTGGATGTCTGCTGCCAGAGAGCCAAGCAGAAGATGAGGGGAGGATGCAAGGAGGAGAGAGAGAGGGAGGGAGGGAGGGATGCAAAATAGGGAGGGAGGGAGAGAAAAAGAGAGAGAGAGAGAGAGGGGGAAAAAAAACTAAACAAAACAGGGAATTCCGTCTACCGCAGCCCCTCTTTTTTCCCTCTCCTCTCCCCCCGCGGGCCTGCAGCGCAGTCCGCAGGAATCAAACCGGCAAGAATTTCAGCGCCACTCAATCAGCCTCTTTAAGCCCTTTAAACGTTCCACCTCTGACACGGGACATGTGCCGGTCCGCCGGTGAAAACGCCCCGGCCCAGTGTGACTCAGTCCCGTAGCAACGCCGACGCCGCCGTCGCTTTTGAGTTCTCCCCCATCCAGTCGGAGCAATCTATCCTTCCTCCCTCTTCCTCCGCCGAGAGAGCGACTGACTGCTGACTGCAGCCAGTTTATAAGCTACTGATCCTTTGGAGCTGAGCAGAGCGTGTGTGATTGAGTGTGTGCGTGTGTGTGCGCGCGTGTGTGCAAACAATAGGGAGGCGGTGCAGCTTGAGTAGCGCCGCAAAAAAAAAAAAAAAAGCAAAGCTACGTGCGGCGAGTCGGGCGTCCTGATACAGCAGGCTAGTTACTGAGTAACTCTCTCGGTCCGGCGGGCGCAGGGACGCCGCGCGCATGCCGGCGTGGGCGAGAGTCGGCAAACGTTTGCACAGCGGCGCGAGCGACGCACGCAAAGGTCGGCGTCTACCGTCGCCGTGGCGAACGGCGGCAAAATCTGCACGGCCGAATCGGCCCTCGGTGGCGCGGACGAGTGTCGGCGGCACGCGTCAACTTTGCACAATGATCCCGTCACTGCACACACTCATTGGTACTACACCGTACATACCCCTGCGCGTGTTTGTATATTTTGCGTACTTTACGCAGTATTCACCAGATACCGAGTAAAACCTACTCAGCAATTCAGCTGTTTGATTCTTTTTAAATCCACACATGCATCGCCAGACAATTATCCCCGGCAGCGGGAGCGAGCGATTCCCAGCGTCGCCGCGGCGTTCCTTCTAATTAGCCGTTCCCCCGACGCGGCGACTTAATCATTAGCGATAGTTTTATGGGTCGCAGTCCCCGTCTGACGTTCCCCGGCGCTGACGTGATGAACGGCCGTTGGGGCGGGGCTCACAACTGCGCCGGGAGGACGCGGAGAGGGTCGGAGTGCCGTCTGGAACGGATTTAAATCGGGCAGGGACGGCGCCCCCGAAAAGAGGCGGGGCCGGACGCGCCGCAGGACACGTCAAGGAGGCGGAGCGTCGGCTGCGAGGAGGCGAGAGACTGGGAATCAGCGGATAAAATGGAGCATCCAGGTCCTTCAAGGAGACCTCGTCCTGGTTCCTCCTGCGCCGCGGAGACAGAATATGGTCGGCTGTTTTGTTTTGCTAGCAAATCGCTAACTTAGCAGGGCTGCCTAATAATTAAACCAGAAATCCCTTATGGCCGAAGAGCACGGACACGATGGTTTTCTGGCTGACCTTTCAGTTTCTGCTCGACATTCCGGATTTATGAGCCGTGGGAGGCCGCGCCTCACCGGCGACACAGCGCCACCTCCCGCCATGACACGGAAGCTTCATACCGTCCTTCGGCTAGTGTACAAAAATCAGCCATAAGATTACGACCACTGCATGTTCACCAGAATGTACAGCCACAGCGCTGCACTAAATTTGCCCATCACGGAGATTTTTGTGTTGAATTTTTACTGAATGTGTGTGAGAGAGGTGCCGTCATATTGGAATGATTTTCTTATTGGGACTGTAGTTTGTGACGCTGTTGAAATGTGCTGGCTGATACTGAGAGGCGTCCCTAATGTTTTGGTCACCTTAATGCATACGAGAGGGATGACCCGGTCGTCCCACTGCATGTTTACCATGTTACATACCCGAACGTGCAGTATGTGAGCGGACTGACCAAAATATTAGGGACGCCTCTCAGTATAAACCAGCACGGTTCAGCAGCGTCACAAATTACAGGCCCAATAACAATCATTCAAATATGCCAACACCTCTCTCACACACATTCAGTAAAAATTCAACACAAAACTCCCCCTAAAGGGAGAATTTATTGCAGCGCTGCGGCATTATATTCTATGGTGAACATGCAGTGGTCGTAATGTTATGGCTGATTTTTGTGATTTTTTTTTATCGTATCCGTTAGGGAGAGGCGTCCCTCATGCTTTGATCATCACACTCGCATGCATCAGGTTGGTAAAAGGGTTAGTGACACTTCTCCCGAAGAGATTCGATAAGAATTCAACACTAAAGGAATAATTCACTGCAGGACTGTTGCGTTACATTCGATGCTAAAAACACGCAGTGGTCATTATTCTAAGCTGGATCGGTGTAAATTACCGATATCAACACGTGCAAACTTGAAAGGAAAGACACCACTAACCTTAACGCGCTACTCAATGTTTACAGTTTTTGCAGCGACGCCAAACGCAGAAATAATCCTCTCTAGCCGAGTCCGTTATTGAAGTACTGTGATAATTTGGCGCCGCACCCTCGTTATCACCGCTAAGACACTATTTCATGATCATATACAGAAATACGGTCTCACAGGACGGGAGGGAATGCAGATATTAATTACAAGGCGCAGACCGCTGCTAATGCCAACAGAAAATAGAATAATGCAAAAGAAAAAAGAAATTAATTAATTAAAAAAAAAATGCCTCAGTGCTCGAGCAGCTTTGTGAAAACTGGCCCGGTGGTTGTTGTTTTTGTTTTGTTTTTTTTGTGTGTGTGTAATCTCCTCACAGATGGACAAACAAACAGCACAAACAGACGTGGGCGAGAGCATAATCCCCACCGCCGCTCCGACGGCGGAAGATGATTCTGCGCTCCTCTATGATCTAGACCGCCGCGCTACTCGGAAATTATCAAATCGCCCCCGTCCTCCGCCCCCCCTTCCAAGGATGAATTAAAAGTCTGGCCTTTGGTCGGACGCGTCGCATTTTAATCATCACAAAAAAATCAGCGCCGGATGTCGCCTCTAGGGGCGTCAATATCTACACGTGTACATGGATAGCAAATCATAACCCTTTAGAAAAAAAAAAAAATCAATAAACGTGTACAAGACACGTGGTTCTTTTCTCCTCCTCCTCGTTCATTTCTCACCAACAATAAAGTATTAAGGGGTGTGAATGCTGCCTGAAAGCTAGAGACGATAATATTAACTTGACAGTAAATGTTCTCAGGGGTGCAGTTATCCTCGTACGTGACAGATACACGGGACACGTTACGCTGCACAAACAATGTATCGCGTATCACGTGACTTTAACTTGACAGTGGAGGCGAAGGCAGTAAGAAGCGGCGCAATGCGTGGACGTTTTTTTCTTCAAAAAGATGGAGCTGCAGTTCAGTTTTACACTTTGTCCGACCAAGTTGGCTCATTTCAGCAGCGCAGGATAAAGCACCTGCGATGGAGACGCCCGAACAAGCTGCAGGCAGAGACTGCTGCTGACAACACTGCTAGTGCTTCACAGCCTAGCATAAAAAAAACTACGCAGCGAACAAACGCGACAAGGCACCAAGTGAAGCTATCAACAGCTTAATTGCTGAAATGGGGGCCCGCGTCAATTGTCGAAGACGACGTATTTTTAAAGCTAATGAAACATCGAGAGCCAGGCCAGGAAGTTCCCTGCAGAGCGACAGTTAGCTCGAGGGTGTCAAAGCTCTACCAAGACTTACTTACTCAGGAGAACGACATGTGCATTCTTAGCGCTTTGATCAATAAACGTTCGTCTGTCAACTACTTGAGCGGCTTTGAATTAATGGGATAGAGGTCTATGACTGGAGAGATGGAGCCCTCTACTGGTTATACAGCGCATCTGCGGTCAAAATTCATAAACAACGTGTACACGCTATTGTTTTACAGCCCCCGTGTACACGTGTAGAAATTTTTGTAAACGGTGATGCCCCTAGTCGCCCCCTCTTCCCTGTAAATCGCTTCATACTTCTAGACACATTTCCAGTTGGTTACCAGGGGCAACATGGACGGAGAGGGTCAAGTAGATTTGTCAAGAACCGCAAAAGGTCGGCGGGACCGAAACCAAAAGGGAAGCCGAGACTTTTCCACGCAGGGAGCTTAATTCCACTTCTTTGGGTCTTGGGACTTGGTGACGGCATCAAAAGGCAACACAACCACACACATATTTCGTCCCGCGTGGATCCCGCCTGCTACACCCCACCTTCGCTTCAATGCATGATCATAATCGGCGTATGTATCCGAGTTTTCCAGCGGATGCGGCTTCATCCCGGCGCGCTTGGTTCCGTCTCGTGTCTGTGGCCAAGATTCAGCGGGCGGACCTGTTGCTATAGGTACAGAAATTCAATGGCCAGTCAAGCAGTGGCGAGGGGCGCGGAGGGGGCGGAAATATGACTGAAACCGCATTTCACACTGTTCCTAAATGGGATTGTGGAAGGACAGAAGGTGAGGGAGCTAACAGGCTAACAGGCCTGCAGGGGATGATTTTTTTATTTTGTTTTTAAATGATTCCCTCTGCAGCCCCTCAAACTGAACACTCGCAGCTCTGCCTCGGCGCAGCTCTGCCTCCCTCAAGTGGACAGCGGCTGTCACTGCAGGGAGCGGCGGCGGCGGCTCCAGGACACGAGGCCACGGCCTTGACTCCTCATCCCGTCTCTGCTTCTACTCGCCGGCGTCTTTGAGCCCTCGACGCCGAAATGACCCCCGTGAACTCGAAAAGGAGAAAATTTCAACGCCCGTCTGCCGTCGTCACAACTCAAGCTGGCGCTCGTCGCGCGCTCAAAATCGCGACATGTGCACGCCAGGGTGCACTTGTGCGCGTTCCCACTGGAGCTGCACGTTGCTCAAAACTGCGGAAGAGTATTTTGTATGCATTTGGAAGCCTTTCACACATAAAGTATTGTAATATTCCCCCATATGCGAGTTTTAGTCTTTTACTACAAAACACCTTTCTGAACACCTTTACCGCTCAAGTTGGTTTTTTTCCCCCCAGACTGTTGCGCCTGCAGGACTGAGTCAGGATCCCATATTTAACTTAGTTTTGAAAATATTACAAGAGCATGTGAACCAGTCCCGCCAACGCTGTCATGACAACTTCATTTTTTACGGAACCGATATGAGTATAGATGTAATTTGAGGGCTTACTCACACAGAATTTGGCCAGAAATACACCTTTAATCATGCATAGATGCTGAAACTCTTCAACAATATAAATTAGCTATATCGTTATTGTCACATATGTGTTATACTTAAGGATAAAATCACCAGACAAACCAGTCAGATGTTTCTATTAATAGGCATCAAAAAAAATTACAGACTTTCAAGATTTCATACCAATACCGTGTGTGTGTGTGGGAATTATTTGGGTAACCATAATTTTTTTCCCCCCCAGTTTTAACAAACGTCTTGTTCAGTGTCCCCAGGTGTCACCGCAAGTTAAAGAATTAAGTAAGGATCTTTTTTTTTTTTTCTGGCTGGGGACACTTGAGTCAAGTGAGGAGACGGAGAAGGGAAGATAGAAAAAAAAAGAGGTGAAGATGATCAGAGAGACGTAGACGGAATATAACGTTGCACACAGAAAGAGAGCAGGTCGACAGATCATTTACACTGTCGCCCGCGAGGCTGCAGGCCTTTGCTTCACCAACGTTTGAGCTCAAGACGCTCATATTCAAGGAAATTCAGCATGTCTTTCAGCTTTGGTGTGCAAAATTATGCGTAGAGCACCATGAAAACAAGAAAACGCAGACGTCATCGCACACGACAAATCCCAGCATGACTCCTGTTGGTATCCAAATGTCATAAAAGCAGGTTCTGGTGGAGAACCCACGAGCAAGCACCATGTTAGTTGCGTCTTTGACCAACAGATGGCAGCATTTGTTTAGAAAGTGTTCTAAGGGAAGCTGCAGAGTACGACTACAGTGTAAAATACTGTATGTACACTGATGGGCGTGACACTAAAACTACTGCATGTCAGCCCCGCAATAATTCTCCCCTCAGGAGGAGATTTATGATGAATTTTGATTGAATGTGTTTGAAAGAGGTGTTGACATATTTGAATGATCGTTATTGGGACCGTAATGACACTGCTTACGCTGCGAGGCGTCCCTAATATTTTGCATGTATGCTAGGGGGATATAACGTGGTGGGAAACATGTAATGGGATGACCAAAATATTCGGGACATGAGGGGATATGAGGTCATCCCATTCACATGTCTTAAGGAGACCAAAATATTAGGGACGCCTCTCAGAATGACCCAAACAAATTCACCATAAACGTAATTCCCTGCAGCGCCGTCGCATTACGTTCTGTGGGAAACATGCCGCGGTCATAATGTTGCGGCTGATCAGCGCGTCTAGATGCACATACATGCCTGCTCTAAAGACCGGGCTAATTTTCCGTGACTCGACGCTGACTCATTAAATCCATCGCCTCGGCTCTCACATCCGCTCGCGGCCGCCACCGACCGCACGCACGCACGCACGCGCGCACGCGCGCGACTGCGCTGTCAGTCACCGCCGGCGTATCTTTATTATCGCCAAGACGTCAGCGGCGTCCGGAGGCGCTTGCCTTCTCTTGTGCGCAGGCGGTGACATTTTCCTTTACAGTTGCGCCGTCGGAGGAGCTCTCGCCCCGGATGAGTCACGGCCTCGCGGGCGCGAGCGGCCGGCCTTGTGAATGTAAAACAGAGACGGTTCGTCATTTGTGCGGCTGAGAGGGGGGGAAAAATAAATAAGAAAAAGATGAGAATAAAATAGGTGGGAATCAAACTGCGGATTGGGGTGTGAGTTGTCGTCGGCGCCTCTCGCAAGGTTTTTATTTTGTTAATTTTTTTCGGCAGACCTCGGCTGAGCCGGGAAGCTGCCGGGCTGCCTTTATGTGCACATGCATGTGTATTTCTTTTCATATTTTCATACTCCGAAGCCCGAGACTGCTCGTGTGCGCGCTTCACGTGACGGACGGGTTCTTCACCCTACTTTCCCCGCTGCTTTTCAGTCATGCCTCCCACCCCTGCCCCCCCCTTGACCCCCTCCCGCCGGCCGTCGCTCCCCCTCGCAATTACCCAACAGCGTGTTCCTGTTATCCCGTGCAGCCGCTGGATAACACCGCTGCCATAGTGACCCTGACTGTGGTCTAATTCCCTCCGTCTCACTGGTGGTCAAAGGTCGCACCCTCCTGGCTTACACACACACACAAACACACAAAAGCACAGGCAGCCACATAAGGATGATTTATAAGGGCAGGCGAGGAAGAGCCGGGTTATTCGGCAGGTAACAGGCAGGCTGGAGCTTCGGCTGCGCTGGCGGACTTAGCTAAGCGAGGAGGCGGCGTTTTTTTGTGCTTCGTCTTTACAGGGGGGGAAAAAATAAATAAATAACTCAAGACACAACCTAATTAACAATCTGTTTCAAAAATGCCAGAAGCCAAATAAGCTCAGAGACAGCTAATCTCCAAGAAGATCCAGGGGAAGAAGAAGAAGAAGAAGAGGGGGGAAAAAATCAAAATAAATAAAAGCATTTAAGGTTGTCGTCGCTGCTTTTGAAGACGGCGGCGGCGGCGTCCTCACAGCGTTGCGAGTGTGGGCCAGCGTGCGTCAGCGCCCGAAACTGACTCAGCCAGCGAAAGAAGGAAAATTAAAAATTAAAAAAATAAAAACAAAACTTCAGGGACTTCTCAGTTCTTAGAGGAGGTTTGCTGCCAAAGAAAGAGGCAATATAGATGCCGGCAGGGGGCCGCCGGCCTGCTGATGTTTCACGGAATGCCTGCGTGCATGTGTGTGCGTGCGTGCGGCAATGTCTTTATGTTGGAGCGTGTAGAGGAAGGGGAAAGAAGGCAGGGGGCTGGGGAGGGGCTGAGCAGGAGGTGGGTGGGCGGGGCCTGGAGCGGCTCGCCAAAGTGAGCGAGGCTGTAATGGACGCCGGGCGAAAGTAAATGAAAGTGGATGAATACAAATGACCAAAGAGAGGAGTAACAGCAGTGGAGGGGAGGCAGGGAGGGAGGGAGGGAGAGAGGGAGAGAGAGAGAGCGCCGGGGACAGGTGGAGCCGCGTCGCTATGGCGATATACCATCGTCGTAGACATAGTGGTCCCGAAAAAACAAACAAAAAAAGAGTGTGCATCTGTCCTTTGCATCTATTTCTATCATTTATCTTTTTTTTTTTTTAATCGCACATCTAAAGACCGGCATGTTTTGCTGTGTTTTTATGCAAAATTTATTTATTTTTATTTTTTTTTGTAACGCTGCAGGAATCTGAGGGAGGACGTAGAGACGATCGGGATATTCGGGCGAGCCGCTAATGCAACTGGCCGATGTTCCTCCTCATCTGGAACTCCTGTACGCCAGATGTTCCACAATTATTAAAACCAGATAGTTGTTTTCCCCACTATAAATAATGTAATGAGGCGTTTATTATCACTTTCCGTCTTCTAACGTGACAAAAACTTTCATATTTAATTTTACTTTTGGATACTTTTTGTCACGTGTGTGTCATACGTCTATCTATCCATACGACGTATTAATAACTGAGAGAAACATTATATCAGACCGCAAGTGTGTAAGTTCAGGTTGACAAAAAAAAAAAACCAAAAAAAACAACCCAAATTCATAAATGTTGACTAATATGACCAAATTTTCCAGTGCAGCGTTTATTTTTGCAGAAGACATGTTGACATGTCACAGTGGAACACCAACCAAAAAAAAAAAAAAAACCCCACTGGTACATTATCAAAATCAAAGACTCCATTTAGCTATTAACCCATCCCGACTCTGCCTCGGCCCGGATGAAATCATGTCGTAAACTTGCCGCTCCAAGACGGAAAAGCCTCTATAATTTAATGACAAGCAGCCTCAATCAGACAGCAAAATAAACCAGAAGTGCCTTTTTTTTTCCTGACTCGCAGCCAATTAGCATGAAATCCACTCTCATTACGCCCATCAAAGCGAAATGAGACTTCCATACGACTCCGAGCTGCTCGCCTGAACTGTGAGGGGGCGGGGGGGCGGTGCGGAGGAACCCACATCCAAAATCATTTTCGCAGATATGAATGTTTTCAGCCTTCCTTCTGAACCACTAGAAAACCGGAGCGGCTGGAGGATCCATCCCATCATGGCGGGTTTACGTCTACGCTGCTACGCTGTGGCGCGCCGTTCGCATCCATCCAAAAATAATGATAATTTTTCAAAAATGCATTCGCATCATTCGCTCTTTTTTCTCTCTCGCAAAAACGGCTTATGCAGATTGTATGGATAAACATTTAAAGATAATGGGCAATAATGGCAGCGTGGAGGCTGGTGCGCGGAATAAGCTAGCAATATAAACTTAATACGTTACTCCATTTGATGATTTTAATTCTGAACGTATTTTCGTGGGCTTCACTCGAATACTTAACCACGTATTCTGCCGTTTTAATTTCGCTTTGTCTTTTAAATGCTCCTTTATTATCATAGTATCTTGTTATGGTTTTATGATCTTATGACTTCAGAGTCGTTTTTTCCTTCCTCGTGTATTTCTTTGCCTTTGTAAAGCACTTTGTGGCCTTTGCGTGTGTATGTGTGTGTGCGTGTGTTGTGTGTGTGTGGTGTGCGCGTGTGTGTACGTTGCTGTACCAATAAATTTGCCTTGTCTTAATAATTTTACAATCAGAATCGCAGTAGATCAAAATTGCGCGTTTATCTCGCAACTCCGAACAAATGCAACGTAGGATTTATGATTTACTTGTCTATCTCCAATGCACGGCTCAGTTTCAATACTTAAATCAGTTATTAATTAAAATAAACTTTTAGGTTCCAGGAGCATGAAGCATTCAAAGACACTTCTGGAGATCATATCTTTGTGGGCCAGAAAACCGCTGAGGGCGCCAGGGAGACCACATCTGCTGTCGAGTTCTAAGGTTTAAAGGGTTAAATGGTTAATTTTTTTTGGTTACAATGACCTTTTCATGCACTTTTGGCGACCTTACGGGACTCGGGGCAATTTTGGGCAATCATGGGCAAATTGCAGACCGAATAATTATTCCTAATAACCTCCGACAAAGTGCTCCGAAGCAGCGGCACATCCTCGTCGACGCGGGGAATCCAGCGAGGGGAACAAAGTCGCGGCCGCGGCTTTTTGTTTTTAATTACCATCTGAACCTAGCAAGAGTCACACAAAGACACTGAAGGGGGCGGGGGGATCCCCAAATTAAAAACTAAATACCAATTAAACAACACTCAAATAGCCGAATATTCAGGTTGTGTACTATGAAGTATATCAAAATACGGCAGTGTAATGGCCTCAGCAGCAGCTGGACCTCCTTACTCTTCTATCGATCTTCATTTCAGGCCGCTTGTTTCCATGGACGACGGCGATGGAAATAAAGCAGCCCGGCTTTCATCGAGCAGGCCCATCGCGGTCCCATTATTCATGCTTGGGCCGAAGCTTGGACTTCCTCAGTCCAGCTCGCTCACACACACACACACACACACACACACACACACACACACACACACACACACACACACACACACACACAGGCTGAGGACGACGACGCAGAAGAGGAGAAACGGCAAGTAAACACGTCGGGTCTTCCGCACACCGACGCGACGGCGTGGCACGCACACTTCCATTAGCGGCCCCCCGAAAGCCTCGCCGGGGAGCCCAGCGGAGGATCATGGGAACTGCCTGAGTGACGGCAATAAAAGTGAGGCAAAGGGAGGCCGGGGGTTTGAGGGGGGGCAAAAGTTCAAAGATATCTCATTTCCGCTGATCTCATCGCATCGGGGAACGCAAGAGCGGCCGGGCGCGCCGACGTGCCGCTGTTCCTTAAAGGACAGCTCACGCAAAACACCCGAGTTAATTCCTCATCTACTCGGCGCCGCGCGGGGACGGCGGGTGGGAGGGGCCGAGGGGCTGAAACGGCGTCGCAGCCAAGTCCAACAAGACCGAAGTGGACGGAGGCCGACGTCTTGAAACGGGAGGACGCAACAGATGAAAACATTAAAGTGCCTCCATGCTGCTGCTGCGGAGGCGTCCAAGCGTCTGTGAGCCGCCTCATTCGAATGCGCCGCAAAGATGGCGTCTTTAACGCGACGTTTTTCACTTCCAGCTGCGTTCAAGGCCCAAAGCGTCATTCAAACGATGCAGTTTGGCGGCGCATTTTTCACGTCTTTGCCCGGGTGGCGCCGCCGCAGCAGCAGCAGCAGCAGCAGCAGCAGCACGGACGAGTTTTATGTTTGTTTGCTTTCTGTTTCTTTTTCATGTCTCAAGAAAGGATTCAACATAAAACTCCTCCTGACGTGGGAATCTATTGCAGGGCTGTTGCATCTTGTTCTGTGGTGAACATGCAGTGGTCGTAATGTTACGGCCGATCGGCATAAATCAGCCGCAGGCAGGACTTCTTCCATTCTTTAATGTAGGGTTTTTTTCCTCCTGCGCCACAGTTTGCAAGAGGGCATCAATCACCATCGCTTTCACCATCACTCACCCGCGCAGGAATATGCCAACGTGGAATATGTGCAAGCATCAGCGTCCGGCCTCCTCGCAGTGACGCTAACTGATGGAGATGGCGGTCGCGGCGCCCATAGGCGGACCAGCGGCCGGTGGCCTGGCGACAGCGGAGCCCGAGGGGGTAGGGGAGGTGGGGTGGGGGTGGGGGGGGGGGTTGAGCGATGTGGCGGCAGGCTCGCCCGCGGAGGAAGGCCGCGATGATTAAGAGGAAGTGTCACATGCGCGCTCGGGCGGGGGCGGAGCGGCGCGTGGGAGCGCGGTCGGCTGCGTTCTTTGTACTGGAACTACTGTCCGATGAACTGCATTCAAATAAAATGCTATTTTAAAAAAAAGCTACATATTCCAGATTAGCACATAAAAGTAATCATCTCAATCTGCCCAGCAGTTTCCCTTTTTTTTTAAAAAAAATCCAACAATGAAATAATTCGCTTGTTGGCTCAACGGTGTCACACACGAGCGGAGCTCATTCATATTTATCGCACGAAATCGATTAGCAACGACGAGGATGATGCGCTCGGGTGGGTGAAACAACGTCCCCGATCGGCTGAATAATTCAAGCTGGGCTATGACCCGCGTGTCAGATATGGGGGGGAGGGGGGGGGGTTCATTCTTATATAAATCTGAAATATGAGCATCAAGAGTTCAAAAAACAAACAAGTGGAGCTGCTAAAACTGACGACGCCGCAGGACCGACTGGAGCCGGAGTCCCTCGGCGAATATGAATATCGACCAATCACGTCGATGAGATTTTTTTGAATGACGTGAACTTTCATGGATCGCAGTTATGGAGGCGGCGATTTCGGTTAATCAACGCTCCGCCCGTTATGAGGCTCCCAGAAGGAAGCGATGCCTGGTGTTTGTTTTTGTTTTTGTTTTTTTCCTCGCAGGGAGAGCGAGAGCGCGCGAGCGAGCGATATTTAGAGGTGCGGAGGCGTCTCACCGATAATGAACGGTGACAAACACAGGATTTTTCTGCCGAGTCCACGCGTAAAATAAAACCGTCGGTTCTGAAACATGTCCCTGTAAACAAGGCGGCAATTTGCCGCGTGGCGCCGGGCGATTGGCGCGCGCGCGCTTTCCAAAGTTCACGGCCATCAGCGCCGCTTCCCAAGCGGTGATGGAATGGAATTTTTTTTTTGAAACATAAATACAGAGGCGACCTGTGCTCTTTTTGTTTTTGTTTTATTTATTTTTTTATTCCGGCAAAGTAGCATTTGCATCTGTATTAATGCATGACAGGGAAGACCAGGCACACCGCGCGCATTAGGAGCTGCGGCGGATGTGCAGGGGCGTTGGGGGGGTTTATTCACTCATATTACTTTTATAAATACAAATCTTGAAAATGACATTGTACGCTACCGACTTGCTCCGCGTCCCCACCTTCGCATATTCTGCTGAATTGGATTATCATGAGATGCTGTGTATTGGACTCGCGCCAGTTTATGTGCCGCTATGGTGATTATGGCCACAAGGTGGGGCTGCTGTCGCCAGCTTTCAGGAAGTCTAACTTTTCCGCGTGGTACATGTTTTCCATCCCGGGTCCAGGATGAACCCTTTCAAGTATTTCGTCCATAGACTTCCACTTAACGAACGATGCACATTATTTGTACCCATATTTAGGCGAATATTAAATTTTGTAATGTAAACAATTCACACTTTCTATACGTCAGGATGTACATGAACTTGTATATGAGATTTTAACTTTGTCATGTGTTGAAACGCGCACACACACGCACACACACACACACACACCAAGAGGACATTCCTGACTCAGCTGAACTGGCATTCACCTGCTCCGTTTCTTTTTTGTGTCCTATCCAGAGGGTTTACTTTCATATTTTTTTCCCCGAAAAGTATATATAAAAATCACAGGCGCATGCTGTCATGAAGAGTTATGATTACAACATATCACGGTACGTGTGCCTGTTATCATGAGAAGATCATAAGGTTGATAGATTGGATGTGATGCCTGAGAAAGGTTCCTTTTTGCCCCTCCAACCACTCACGTTCCTCCTGAGGCAGAAACATGAAATATTATGCAGCACTGATCTACAATCATCAACCTTGTGAGATATGATAACGTCGTGAAGCCACTGCGGTGTCACCCACGGGTTCATGGACTTATGAACCTAGAATTTTGAAAGCTGTCGTGTTTTTTCTTTGTTTTGTTGGGTTTTTTTGGCAACTGAAAATGACCATATATGGTCAAGTGGGAGGAGGAGCAAAGGATGCATCCGACTGACTCACCGACGGGTCACCATGGTAGCAACTCGCCCATCACACGGCAGCCGTCCCCTCGCATGGGCCCCGACTTTGACGTCAGCTGTCTGTATGTGACGTGATCTGATCTGGCCGGGAATTTTCCCATAACTGAGGCGTCCGATCGGAAAAGACAGCGCGCCTGGCACGTTGGGGACGTCGACGCCTCGCGTTCCGACGAGCGGCAAAAAAAAGAAGAAGAAAAAAACGGTTTCCCGTTGTCCGTTCAGCTCGGCTTTCGCGGCGATGTTTTTAAATCAAAAGGCAGCTCGGGAACAAGCTTTGGGATGAGGTGGCGATCGTTCCCAAAGTGGTGCAGGCTGGCTTTCCTGGTCGTTTTTTTTTTTTTTTTTTTTTTGCAGCGAGAGCACAGGCAGGGAGCGTTCCGATTGGCCGTTTACATGGCTGTGTTTTGGCTTCTCTGAGCTTAATCAGGCGGTTCCATGCCTCCCCTCTCCTTACCGATGAAACCCCACCTGGTTTGGGCCCCTATGTGGACCATCTTCATTAGATTTCATGAAAACATAACTGGAATATTTGGCTCCTTGCCCACGCAGCTACCGCTCGGATCTGGACTATCCCGCCATCTCATCTCGCAGTCTGTGATACACACACACACGCGCGCGCGCGCACACACACACGCTAACGAAGCAGCTGCGTATCATCTCGCCTCGTCGCGTCGCCGATCTGAGAGCTCGCAGCCGTAAAGCGCCGCAACATCATCCACTCCCCTCAGCCCCCAACGTCCGCCCCTCCTCTCCTTCCAACCATCCATCCATCCATCCATCCATCCATCCACTCCCTTCCCAGCATGCATTTCCTTTGCTCCTCGCAAAGCTGTGCGACCCCGTCTGAGCCTGACGGCGGCGCTGGCGGCGGCGGGCCTCTTTGTCCTCTACGCTGCCGTCCCCCTCACTCCTCTGCGCTACTTCCCACTTGTTTACTTTGATAAATATCCACAAAAATACCCGGAGCCGGCGCGGCATCGCTAAGCCTCCTCAACGGCCCCTGCAGAGACAAAAGCCGGAACCCACCGGCGGTCTTTACCGCATACACGCTCCCTGCTGCTCCGAAACCCCCCCCCGACCCCCCCAACCACCCCACCTCACAACCCTGTCAAACCAAGAACACCATCAAAAGTCTTCCCGGCTGAGGAGCCGTCCCACTTGACCCCCTCCCTCCCCTCCGAGGGGGCCGTATCGCCCCACTTTGAATGGAAACCCCCTCTGATCCCTCTCTGGGGAGGTTTGAGTGGGAGCAGGTTCAAAGAAAAAGGTCTGGAGGGTTTCGGAACGGCCGCGTGTTTCATGCCAGTGATCCCCCCGGCCCCCCCGCGGTGGAAAATACTTTTAACGGCGATTTTAACCGTCAGAATTAAGCAGGAAGCAGCGACTGTCAGCTGGAAGAAAAAAAAAAAAAAAAAAAGTTCAAATCAAAGTTGGGCCGGCCTGAAAATTCTCTGTTTCTATTTTTCTCCCCTCGTTACCGAAGAGCCTCTTCAGGCGTGACTCCGAGCCCTCCCGGCGTAAAAGCTATCAGGCGGTCCGGCTGTCTCGTTCCACTTCAGGCCGCCGCTGCCGCTCTCAGCCGCGCCCCATCGATCCGCGGGCCCCCGCCAGCGCATCCGTGTGCGACGCGCAACTTTTGGCGGGGGTCATATTTTATTCATATGATTTAGCTCTCAAGTCCCCATTTTTGTGTTTTTGTTTTGTATTTTGTTTTTGTTTTGAGAACTCGCGGGCGTCTACACACACACACACAGGTGGTGTTTTCTGACGGCTCATTTCATAAATTCATTCGCCCTTTTCCAGCCTCCGGCGATTCTATTAACCACATCAGATCCAATTTGCATGTTTGGAGTTAAAGCCATTTGGAGGAAGACAAAAAAACAAAAAAATCCCAAAGCCAGGGCGATTTTCATATTTCAGTGTGTGCATATGCAATAATTATTTGTCCAATTTGCGGGAGATTGAGCGGCGTAAACCTTCCACCTCGCGGCTGCTAAGCACCTTTGCTTACACCGATCAGCCATAACCTTATGACCACTGCATGTTTACTGTAGAACATAATGAAACAGCCCCTGCAATAAATCCTCCCTTCAGGAGGAGTTTTATGTTCCATTTTTTTATTAAATCTGTTTGAGAGAGGTGTCGGCATATTTGAATGATTGTTATCTGGACTGTAATTTGTGATGCTGCTGTTGGACTGCACTGGGTCACACTGAGAGGCGTCCCTAATTTTTTGGTCATCCCACTCATATGCATCAGGGTACACAACATGGTAAACACGCAGTGACGTGACCAAAATATGAGGGAAACGGGGAATACTAGGTCATCCCACTCACATAAGCTAAGCTGACCAAAATATTAGGGACACCCCCTTGAGTGTTTCTCAGTACAGTTCAACAGCGTCACAAATTCCAAAATATGTCAACACCTCTCTCAAACAAGATTCAATCAAGATTCAACATAAAACTGAAGGGAGAACTGATTGCAGGGCTGTTGCGTTATTTCCTAGGGTGAGATGCCGCCATAGACATGCTGAAGCCCCTCCCTCCCACATGATGTAATAAAACATCTGTGGGAGCTTTTCTTTTCTTGTCACTGTCTTTCGGGCGGGGGGGGGCCCAGTTGTCCCGAATCAACAGATGTCGCCTCGGCAGCTCCGGCGACACACAATCATTAACCACAATTGGGTGGTCGTAATGTTATGGCTGATCGGTGTATATTGATCACAGAGAGACTCTGTTTCAGGTTATTGCTCTCCACTCAGACGCTTGTAAACCTATCCAGTGGTCAAACCACACACCAACACCGCCACTTTCCACCCCCCCACCCCCGCCTACCCACTCTGGCCCCACTCGGCCGGGCTCAGTCACCCAAAGCCATGCAAAACAGGAACAGACAAGAACACAAGAGCCGCTTGTTAGCATGCGCGGACGGCGGCGTTGAGCGGTGCCGGCGGCCATCCGCATATCAGTCGAGTGTTTGGTGTGTTTTTTTTTTTTTGTTTTTTTTAAACGCATCCATCTCCGGCGCTGGAATTCGTCCCATTGCGTGGCCGCGCCGGGGTTCGGCTGCGTGGCTGGACGGCGCTCCTGCTCTCTTAGTGGATAAGTGGGGTGGCGTGGATGGGATGGGATGGATGGATGGATTAACGGAGGGAGGGATGGACGGAGTGGGTGAGGGGGATGGTGATTCCGAGCCCTCCCGGCGGGACACATTCAACCTCCCTCCTCCTTTTTTTTTTACGAGGCGCAGCTCATCTCCCCGGGGCGCTTTCATTAACCAGCACCCCGGGGAGATGCCGCCATAGACATGCTGAAGCCCCTCCCTCCCACCTTTTACACCAATCCCACATGATGTAATAAAACATCTGTGGGAGCTTTTCTTTTCTTTTCTTGTCACTGTCTTTCGGGCGGGGGGGGGGCCAGTTGTCCCGAATCAACAGATGTCGCCTCGGCAGCTCCGGCGACACACAATCATTAACCACAATTGGGTGGTCGTAATGTTATGGCTGATCGGTGTATATT
>CAAKHG010000183.1:0-18695 GCA_901007715.1 Dactylopterus volitans
AAACGTTTGGGGACCCCTGACTTAAGGCAAGATGAGAGAGGCTGAGGCAAGATTTGACCCAGAATCTGCAGACTACCACAGAGCCGTTAATATAATGATGCGGCCTTAGAATCTGCATTCATGGGGTCTGCCTATGTTTCAGTGTTATAATAATACTCTGCCCCCTTCGTGGAGCATCGCCTTATGGTGGTGGAGGGGTTTGAGTGCCCTAATGGTCCCAGGAGCTATGTTGTGGGGGGCAGTGGCCCCTGGTAGGGGTTCCCAGACAAAGATGATCCATAAAGATGCATGTGGGAAGAAAAACATCGAAGCACCAGCGCGCCCTGCCCGGAGGGTTACGGGGGCCCCACCCTGGAGCCAGGCCTGGGGGAGGGGCCTGTCGGCGAGCGTCTGGTGGCCGGGCCCGAGGCAGAGACACACGGGTCCTGTCCTCTAGCGGGCCCACCACCTGCAGGAGGAACCATATGGGTCTGGAGCAACGTGGATCTGACGGCAGCCCACCGCTGCCCCCCCGAGACCCGGATAAGTGGAAGACGACGAGACGAGATGAGACAACCTTACATGCATCGTATGTGATTACTATTACTATCACTATTCCTATTACCATAATTGTTTGTTCTCTTTTGGTGTGTGCATGCGTCTTCTCAGCACTGCTGGATAAAGATTTCCTCTTTATTTCGCCTTTTTCTTCCACATGTTCAAAATGAGCTAATAGTAAAATACAGGGAGATTTAGGCATTTAGATGAAGCACATTATGTTGTGGATATTCTACTGATTTGTAAAAAAAAATAAAATAAAATAATGCTGTTGCTCGTTTTTCTTTTGGAGCAGGAGTTTGTGAGGATCACTGGAATCAAGTGCGAGGTCGGGCCTCACACTTGCCGCTGTGCCGTCTGGCCCTCAACGACACTGACGGCAGAAAAATCACAGGCAGGTCCTTCGTCTAACAGTCATTTGTCATGGAATTGCTCTCTGCGCACTTCAGTATTCTCGATTTTAATTTGCTTCAATCTGAGCATCGGAATGAGGCTCCACCCAACAGGGTTTGACAGCCCTCAGACTATTAATTTCACATGAAGGTTGAGGAACATCTTCACATTAGGGCTGGTAAAGCATAAAGCAACTTCATATTGTCTTTTTAGTCATTTTCTCCACCGACCTGCCGCTGATTTCTCCTCCGGGTATCACGACATGCCAGAAGGATTTTCCTGGTTTTGAGGCAAAGGCGCTTTGTAGTACCTGGCAGCCAGTTAAGTACAGTAATGACTAATAACTTTGACAACAGTTCAGATGCTGGAAGAGCAGGAGTGAGGAGGCAAATCGGAGCTACAGCCGTTCGACACGGGCACAAACTGAACGCTGCGTAAACGGTTGAATTGGGTGAACTGTGTAAATCAGTAGCGAAAAAATAGTCACCATCAACTTGTAATTCAAACCCATTTGGAACGTTTTTTTTTTGTTTTTTTTTCAGTGCCGTTTGTGTCGCTGTTAGCCAAACCCAGAATGAACACAGCATGCCTGCTTTGTTTAGGACGTGCCGCGCTGCTTCTTCCTCTGGAAGCTGCAGTGATTCACAATCAGTGGTGATGTGAGCCAGGGCTGATCCGGGCTCGCCGTTTGGCACGCAAACCTCTTTACACGTCTCACCTATACACACGAACATGTAACATGGACACGGGCGTCTCCACCTCTTGCACAAAAAAAATGAATCCAAAATGTCCCAAATACAAACGCCGCCATCTCGTGCTGCTGATGTCATTGGGAGCCAGAGTTTATGCGATAAAAACAAAAAAACACGTTTTTACAATTCCCAACCACATTAACTGTTACAGAACGTTTGTGTTATCTGTCCTCTCAACTTTCTTACGTTCAATTCCCAACCAGCAAGCCACAAACGCCTGCGCAGCTGCCGGTGTTTCACTCTTTGCTGCTGTCAAACCACCATTTTTTTTTTTACAGCATTTAAAAAAAACCCAGTCATATCTCCTCATGTAATCGATACTGTGTTTCAAATCACCCATGATTTGGCGGGACGTGACCTACATGCAGCAGCCGGGTTTCCTCATCCCCGTTTTGCAAGTCACCATTCATATCTGGGACACCTTGGCTCAGATTCCCACCCGGCAGGTGGATGCGCATTGTCCCAAATAACATCACGCAGTCTGTGAGCTCATTCGACCTTGCTGCTTTAACACGGCCGGGTTTATAATTTAATTGGCAGCAGTTGCGGAGGCGTGCCGGCTTAATGCGATAGCGTCCTGCTGATCCCATGCAACCAGAGAGCCTTGGATTGGTCACCCAAAGCGATGTACTCCCCTCGAAGCCTTACGGGATACACGTGTTGTCTGCCGCACATTCCGCCCCTTGACCCCGCGTGTCTCCTTTGGAAGCTCGTGGCTCGCGGCGAATGGCGGTGTCGTGCTATGTGGGACCGCCGAGTGAATGCGGCATGCTCTAGTTAATATTTGATAGCTGTTCCTGCCCAAGAATTAATCAGTATCAGTGTGAGGCATTCAGAGGAAAAACCGATAGGACAGACTCCTAAAATAAGCGCTCCTCTTTATGGAAAGGTAAATGCTCATTTTAAAAAAAAAGAAGTTTTTATTCAAACTGCAAGCAATATTTTCCTCTTATCATTCACTCATCATTGAACCGAAAAGGCACCTTTTTTACTGCGGTAAACAAAAAAAGGTGCGAGGCGTGTCGGCCTTCATTTTGTATATATGTGCGCTATATGGTGTGCGTGTAAGAGAAGGCTGTCTTAAAAGTGGCAAAAGAGTCAACATTCAAGGTTCTCGGGTGCAGACAAGAAAAAAAACAAACAAAACAATTTTCTGAAAGTTTACAAGACCGGCATCTTTGCTGTGTAAGAGCCTTCAATAGTAAGAAGATATTTGAAAATGTATTGTTAGGGATTTTAGGTATTTCTCGCAAGTATGAAGCTTTAGCCAGGAGAGACATTTAGCTTAGCCTGGCGCGTTAGCTGGGGAAAAGCTAGCCTGCCTCTTTTCAAAGATGAAATGCACTTGCACCCAGCAGCATCTCTAAAATTCACTCAGCTTTTTTTGTAAGTATAATTTGCGCTTTTTTTTATGCGGGCGACGTTGTTCCATGTGTATCGATTAAGCGGTCACGACGTGACGCATTCACCTGAGCGCTTTCGAGGATGCTGCGAGACATTTTTTGTGCCATGAGCACCGAGGAAGTCTAGCTTTTCCACAGTTTACTCCTAAGCTAAGCTAACTGGCTCCTTAGGTTCTCGGCAGGAGCGCTAGCACGCTACATTAAAGAAAGGGCATCCAAGCTAGCACAATAACGTCGCCTTAGTTTCTTGATGGCGACATAAAATGATCCAAGTAAAACATTAAACGACTAACTGACTCCGGAACCGGGATCACAAGTTCTTGTCCTTTCCGTCTCCCGCACAGATCCACCGCAGGGCCGTCGGCACGATGGCGGTCGGGATTAAAAGCGCAGCCGCACTTTTGCCAAACGACAGGCAGTAGAAAGTCAGGTGATTCCCGGGGGGGAACGTCCACGCATCCAGCAGCTGAAGCAGGAGCAAGGAGGCGACAATGCATCCCATCTTGAGAGCGGCACTCGTGTTCTTCTTGGCGCCGCCGTGCAGCGGCGAGTGCAGGCCCAGGCCCAGGCCGAACAGGCTGCCCATGTTGCGCAGCAGGCTGGCGAAGGGCGTGGTGTCCAGGCGGACCCACTCGGGCCTCGCGCACCACTTCTGGGCTTTCTCCAGCGTCCAGAGCAGGTCCACGCCCACGGCCTTGAGCAGCAGGTAGAGGCCCACGGCGAAGGAGGTCAGGAAGAGCGTCGCGAGGGAGTACCTCGTCATGCCGGCGCTGTAGATCCACTTCACTTTGGAAACGACCTTAGCTACCAGAACACCTGACAAAAAAAAGACAGGAACAGACACTCAAACGTGGGTAAACCACCACGCTACTGCTTCTGAGTGAGGAGCCCTGAACCACGCCGATCAAGCATAACACTGCTTAACCACTGCATGTTTAATTTAGAATATAATGCAGCAGTCCTGCAATACATTCTCCCTTCATGAGGAGTCTCATGTTTAATTTGTACTGAATGCGTTTGAGAGAGGTGCCGTAACAATGGAATGGCTGTTAGGGTTGTTGTTGAATGTTGTTGTGTCCCAAACATTTCTGGTCAACCTGATATATATATATATATATATGAGTGGGATGACCAAAATATTAGGGACACCCAGTGCCGTTCAACAGCATCACACACTAAAGTTCCAAAAACTATAATTTAAAATCAAGATTCAATCAAAATGTAACTCCACCTTAAAAATTTTGCCGAGATTAGTGATTTTAGGGCCAACTAACCGGCGATCACTCCGGCAATAACCTGGTGTGGGAAGTGGGCAGCCATGTAGACCCTGGACATGCAGACCAGCAGCGCCACCGAGCCCATCAGCGCCCACAGACCAATGCGCAAGAACCTGAGAGCGAGGAGATACCGGCCGTGAGCGCGCACAGAACGGAGGGTTTCGCAGAAGACACCTTTTTATTTGACTTGATTTTTGTTTGTTTGTTCAGAACTCACCTGTATAGCAAAGGCGAACATTTCTTCTCCGCCGCGATGGCGAGCAGCGCCGTCACCATCACGTACCAGACCCCTGCGGCGCCCATGGCGTGGCCCGAGGGGCTTCCTGCGAGGAAGAGTTTCACCTTATCGTCGGGCTTTAATAATTGCAATTGATCCGCTCCCCCGTGATGCAATTTCAAAAGGGAATGCATTTTCATCAGGGGGCAAATATAGTGGTGAAACCAGTGAACTGTGTTCAGTGAAGCCTCATCCCGCGAAGCTCGGCCACGAGAAAAAGGATTATATAATTTACAGTTTCATGAGGACTGTGCTCCTAGGCTGTTGTTCCACGGCAATAAGCATCGCCCCCGTTTATGCAATCGAGGGTGCTCTGCTGCATTCAGATAAAGCGGCGACCCGGACGCACGCGGCGAAGGACGTGGAGAAAAAAAAAAAACAGAAAAAAAAAACATCACGAACAACTGCGGGAAAAAAAAAGCTGCGAAGGGACAAAAATGCTGGACTTTTGTACCCGAGCTGAAAACAAAGGCAGCCACAGGCGCTCGCCAAACACTGTAAATATTATCAGGCAGTTCTGTACTTAGGTATGAACGAGGTCAATAGTTCGCCGCGCCGGATCGAGCTGATCACCCGAATCCAGCACATCAATCAACACCTCGAGGAAAAAGACAGCGGCGGTTAAGCCGCCGCGGGCCCTCTCAGAACTGTACCGGGTCCAGTTTCACATGTGATGGGGAACTGCTGCAGAGGAGGAGCCGATCCGGATCCGTAGAAGAGGGTCTCCCGAATCCACCAGTACGGCCTCTCCCCAAAAAGAACCCTGCCACGGAAAGACCCAAGGAAGACGACCATTTTTGTTTTGTTTGTTTTTTTTGATTTTTTTGCGGTCGACATTTGAGCGGATTTACCATTTCAGCACCAGGTTGAGCCAGTCTCCGACCACGGCCACCCAGACCAGCCGGAGCCCCGCGTCCCTCTGCAGGTGGAACCAGATCGGGAACCAGCAGAAGAAGGTGGTGTGCAGGTCGGCCACGGCGGACGCCGCGCCGAACAGGCCCTCGTAGCGGCCGTACTGGCTCTGCAGATGGAGCAGCAGCTCGATCCCCCAGCCGTGGAGGAGATCCATGGTGTCCTGACCCGGTCCGCTGCCTGAGGACGACGGCGCTGAAACCCGGGGCGTTTTCTCTTGTGTTTTTTTTTTTTGTCAGTTAGCTTGCGGCCGGGCTCCTCTGTTGCGTCTGTGCGTGATCCCCATTGGACTTTACTCAAGGCTAGCAAATTTGTTTGCGGTTGGGACAGTCCAGACGGGTCCCTTAACCTTTACACCCCCTCTGCTGGAATCCGCCATTGTAAGAAATCAATCGTCTTCTCACACATTACAGATCTCTAAAAAAAAAAAAAACAGTTTATCAATGATCTCCTGATCTGGGCTCGCAGTTTACCCTCTATATTTATTTATTTTCTCCACTTGGGGATCGGGGACCACAAACGTGTCCTCAAAGCGAGACCGCGACATGAGCTCCATCAGCCCGGGTTTCCCCTGCCGGCTCCGGTTGCCATGGCTGCGACTTGAACGCAACTTGCTGGGCCTTTTTTTTTTTTTTTTTGCCGCTCTATCAGCCGCTATCTCCTCAACTTCGACGCAGTCCAAGACCCAATCACTTAATCATTGATCGCCTTTATGTAACCTACAAACGGGGTTACTCCATCCCTCCGGCCGGTGCAACGTTTTCACCAAATCATAAAGGAAGCAATTACGTAAGCTGACAAATTATTACTGAGAGGATGCATGACTCTGGCGAGAGATGTAAAACAGCAAAAAAAAAAAGAAAGAAAAATATCCTCAGGCTGAGCTTTCGTCTGAACTTCTGTCCATTCAAGTATTTGGACAACTTTCAAATGGTTCACAGTGAGGAGCTTTTGCTCTCTGAAACGAACGGCCGCGCTTTGATGCCGCTAATGCTAGCCCTTTTTCTTCTTCTTCTTTTGCTTTGATAGCCTCGTCGCCATGGCGACCGGGCGGGCGTCAAAGCCGGCGAGCCCCCCCTCTCCGCTAGTTGCACTTCAAAATATCCCTCCTTCTTGGGCCGCTCAGACACACTCGTGCTTCATTTTAGCTTCTTTCCCCCCTTTGTTTTTGTTTTCTTTTTTCTTTTCTGCATCAGCCGTTTCCAACATGGCCGTCCATCTCCGCATTTCATCGCCCATCGCGGGAAATGACGGCCCCCGAAAGCGCGCCGCCGGCCGCGGCTTCGGCGCTCTCTCCCGTTTTCCCCCGCTATCTTTCCGACTTGTTTGTGCGGCGGACCTCCCAAACTCTCCTGACTCCCGCGCGCTTTATCACACATGTGCAAGGTCCAAAGATCAGCGCGAGCATGCGTCCGGCTGGTGGGCTCCTCTGCTATAAAAACAACCCGCCGTGTCACCGACAGCAACAGTCTCCCTTTCTTGTTGTCACGCGCATCGTCGCCGGGCTGAAGCTTCCACCCCCACGCCCCCCCATCGAGATGTTTCCCGCCGTAATGGACGCCGCGCACGCCTTCGGGGTGAGCAGCACCCACTACCTGCAGACCAACTATCAGGACGCCCAGGGCCTGTTCCTCTGGGTCTCCTGGGCGGCGGACCTCAGGAACACCTTCTTCGTCTTCTTCCCGCTCTGGTTCCACACGCGGTCGTCGGTGGGCGTCAAGCTGATCTGGGTGGCGGTGGTCGGCGACTGGCTGAACCTGGTGTTCAAGTGGTGAGTCGGGCGCCCGGCGCCGGGGGTCTCTTCTCAAGAGCGCCGAACCCCCCTCCGCCCCTGAGCGGCGTGACTGACTTAACCGGCTGCTCGCTGCTCGCAGGATTCTGTTCGGGGAGAGGCCTTACTGGTGGGTCCATGAGGCGGCCTACTACGGGAACGCGGCCGCGCCTCACATCGAGCAGTACCCCATGACGTGCGAGACGGGTCCAGGTGAGAAACGGAGGAGAGGAAAGGGGGGGGGGCACTTCCTGCGATTGTTGCTTCGCCCCGAGGCCGGGCCGCTCACGTCTGCTCCCCTCTCTGTCCAGGCAGCCCCTCCGGCCACGCCATGGGAGCAGCGGGGATCTACTACACCCTGGTGACCTCGGTCCTCGCCATCGCCGGCGGCAGGAAGAAACACGGAAGCAAGAAATCCGCCAGCAGCGACCGGTGAGTCGCGTGGTTCCTTGTGGCAGCATCTTTGGGGTTTTTTTCCTTCATTATCGCCGGCGTTGTTTACCCCTTTTTCTTTTCTCTTCCCCCGCGGGAGCTTCTCCCCTCACACATCCTTCGCTGTGGTTGATCATTGACTTGTGAGAGCTATCGGTTGCGAGGGGGGGAGGGGACGTAGTGTAGGGAGGGGGCCGCTCGCGAGTTGTTTTGATGTCCAGGCCGCTCAGATTCCCATGACGAGCAACGACAAAAACAAACAAAAAACCTGTTAATTTGACATATTGCTTCAAGACTTTCACGACTTTTTTTAACATCCACATGAAATCACCTGAATCGTCGGGCTTTGTGTTCTGGCAGGTACCTGAAGGTCGTCCTGTGGACGCTGTTCTGGGGGGTCCAGGTGTGCGTGTGTCTGTCGAGGGTCTTCATCGCCGCCCACTTCCCCCACCAGGTCATTGCTGGCGTGATATCAGGTCAGTATGGACCCTTTGTTTGTTTTTTTAAATGTCCCGTTTCGGTGCCTGCGTGTGACGTAAAAAAAAAATGTCCGGCTTTCTCCCGGCTGCCAGGGATGATCGTGGCCGAGGCTTTCAACAGGACCCAGTGGATCTACAGCGCCAGCATGAAGAAATACTTCTACACCACGCTCTTCCTGACCTCCTTCGCCGTGGGCTTCTACCTGCTGCTCAAGGCCCTGGGCGTGGACCTGCTCTGGACCCTGGAGAAAGCCCAGAAGTGGTGCGTGAGGCCCGAGTGGGTCCACCTGGACACCACCCCCTTCGCCAGCCTGCTGCGCAACATGGGCAGCCTGTTCGGCCTGGGCCTGGGCCTGCACTCGCCGCTCTACGCCGAGACCAAGAGGAGCGGCGGCGCGGCGGCGAAGGCCGGCTGCGTGGTCAGCTCGCTGCTCCTGCTGCACCTCTTCGACTCCTTCAAGCCCCCCACGCACACCGCCGCCCTCTTCTACCTGCTGTCCTTCTGCAAGAGCGCCACCGTGCCGCTGGTCACCGTCAGCATCATCCCCTACTGCGTGAACGGCGCTCTGAGCTGGCGGCACAAGAAGGCCGTCTGAGCCCGACAATTGTAAAGACTAGAAATTAAGAAAAAGATTAAAGGAAATAAAAAAAGAAAAACCTCATCAGGAGGAGCCGATGGGATCAACAAGGGGGGGCAAAAAAAAATCATCGTCATTGGACGCAGAACTCCGAGGACGCTGCGTCACTTTTAAGTGACAGAACTACCCAGGAAGCCCGGAGGCGCTCGCAAAGACCCTGTTTGCTTTTTTTCTTTTTTTTTTGTTAAATACGACGATACTGACGGTTATAATTGTTGGAAATCCCGCGACGGACGAAGACAAACACAAGCCGGTTAGCGGTTCCGCTCCCGCTCGTTGCGCCAAACCTCCTCCAGAGGACGACGATAAGCTCGGTCTCTGTTTTGTATGTATGTTGTGTTAAAGTATTTGTAAAACGCTATTGAAAGTATTTTTCTGAACCAGTCTTGAATATTTTTAATAAAAATCTTAAAAAACGATCTGGTTGGTGTTTTGTTTTTTTTTGTTTTTTTTTCCAATCACACACCTACTCCCTCCTCGGGGTGGGCGGAGCCAAACACGCCATGATGCAGTATTATTATGACACTCGAGTTACAATACAAAAAATATAACATTACAGACATTTTAAAAAGAAAAAAAAAGGACATGCCGCGATAGCATATTTTCAGAGCTTGTAATCTATTACCTTATTTCCGCTGCTATTCATGTCTGCAGAGGGAAGCCTCGTCCAGGCCTGATAAGATTACCCAGTTTTGTCGTTTTTAATTGCAGCAAAACAACGCTTGCGAAACAGCCCGGTCACTGGCGCTTGTCATAAAAAACATGCCATAACCCGGAGTAGTAAAACAATAAGATACACATTTAAGCTGCTGGCACCATTTTACTGTGCTTGCACTATTTCTCAGATTGCATAACTTGTGCGTCGCGCTGCGTCAGCGCTGCTTGTTCCATTTTCACCGGCGGTCGCGTTCACCCGCTCGCGCCCATTCGCAGACCCTCGGCTCGGGGTCTGTTTTGGCGCGTTTGAGCGTGTTGACCTACATACGCGCTCGGCTTCGCGGCTGCAGGCCGCGTGCACGCGTCACTTTTCAAGCTCAAACACCTAACGGAAGCAACAATAAGCAAAAAAAAAAAAAAAAACGTAAAATGGGCCACTATTTTTACATTACTTATGACCTTTTTGATGTTCTGTGTTTTTTAGCTACTTCATTTTAGTTTTTGCTCAGTTATTGGATGAGTATGGGATCAGTGTGCAGCTTGACTTACGGTGCCTATAAAAAGTGTTCACCTCCTTTTGTTGCTTTAATAAATGAAATCATGGTCATTGTAATTGGCCTTTTTTTGCTAAGAATTGACGAAGAAAAAACAAAAAGTACTCCAATGTCTACGCAAGAGGAGTAGGGCCACTGAAGGAAAAATAAATGTAAGTCTGAGAAAAACTGACTTTAATCTCAGAATTCTGACTTTTTTTCTGATACCTAAAAAAAAAAAATTTCAGGAGGATTTTTTTATTTCATTTCTGAAAACAAAAAAATATATATATATATATTTTTTGGTTCTTGATTCTTTTTTTTCCAGACATGAAAAAAAAAATCCAGATTTTTCTTTTTTAGTTTTCGGAAAAAAATCAGAATTCTGACTTTTTTCCTCAGACTTATATGTATTTTTTCTTCAGCGGCCCTAATCCTCTACCGTAAATGTCAAAGATGGTAACGTCAGGTAAAAATGTGTAATTTAAAATAAACGCCTTTTGGGGGCACTATAGTTGAGATTTAAAAGGAGCTTTATGCCCCAACCACTCGAGACGCGTTCACTGCGCTCGGCTCGTCTCCATTTCGCCAGCCGTGAGGCGACGAGCGCGAGCTGGACCTCTGCTTAAGTGGGTCACTCCCTTTACAGGGGGATGGACATTCCACAGTCACTCAGTTCACATTATATATTTTTAGTTAATTGACGTTACTTTGTAGAAACCCGCTTTGACTTTTGACATAAAAGAGGTTTTTGTTTGAGGGTGGAAAAAAACCCCCAAAAAAACGCCAAATTAGCATTAGCGGGGATACCGCGGGGTCTCCCGTGCCCCACTTTGGGTGCCGATAAGGACCCTTCTCTCAAAGGTGGAGTGAGTCATAAATGATTGAATCCCCTGTGGCGGCGATGACGTGCGCGCACACGTCACGCGAGCGCGTCGGTCGCCGCAAACAGGCACAAGGCCGACATCCAATATTTGCCTGCTCGTGGTTTTTTTTTTTTTCGCGGGACGCAGCAGCGGCCAACGCGAATGTGGGTCACAGGAGACCTTCATCTGCTCTCCTTTTTTTGACCCGACGGGCCCAAACGAACCGCTCGCTTAATTTCCATTTCCCACCCCTGCTGCAGAAAATCCTTTCACTTTTTTTGCTCATTTCCGGCCCCTTCAGCTCGCGCGGGGCCAAGAAAGTGAAGTGCGGCGATTATGAAAGCTGCTATAGGGAGACGTTTTTGTTTTTTTTTTGTTTTGTTTTGTTTTTTCTGGGTAGCCGACCTCCGCCCCCATACGGAGAAAATGCTCAAACTGCTGATCCGGCATCGTGGTGTGTGTACAGATCAGAGGGCGAAGCGGCCCGGGGCCAACTGGGACATGTGAGCTCCACCTCACGTTGGCATCGGGCGCCATCTTAGCTCCTGGCATGTCCGGGCCCTGCCTTCAAAATAATCCCCCCCCCAAAAAACCCCCAAAAAAACCAGCCACCCAGGCTGATTCGTGCCAAACCAAATCAAATCCGATCTCGGCAGGTCGCGGCGAGGCTGACCTTTGACCTTTTCCATATGAAAGCTACCCATGTCACAACCAGCAGATGATAAATGGAGCGACGACCAAAAATGCGTTTTTTTTTTTTGTTGGTTTTTTTTTTAGGTCACAGCGACCGCTGACCTACAAAAGCCAGTCGATACGTCCTTGAACCTCGGCAGATGTCTTGTGGGAAATTTTTTGCGGGCGTTCCTGAAATACTGCGCTCGCGGGCCAGCCGCAGATTTGACGGCCGCGCTGACCTTTTGACCTCTTGGCGATGGAAAGCCGAGCAGCTCATCCCCGGTCCCCGGCTGACGATCCAGCCAAATCGGAGGACTTTCCCCTCCGACAACCAGAAGCTAAATCATGCCAACCTTGATCCTGAGTTGACATTTGTGCCAAATTTGAGGAGTTTCCGTCCAGGCGTTCCGGGGATATGTTCACGAGAACGGGATGGACAAGATGAAAACATTATTCATTATGTAGTATATTACGCAATTATATGTTTATTTATTATTTGTCCGCCATCTTTGTCCTGAAGGAGCTTCAGGTTGTCGGATGTGAACTCAGGTTCTCGAAAAAAAAGAGCAGGAACCCAACTACGTCAGTTTTTGAAATTACGATTATGAACACAAGGGGGCGACATCCGGACGCACAACTGTCAAGACCGGTAGAAGAAGAAGACGGCGGAAGTAGTTTGGTCCCACGTGACTAAAGATGGCGACTCGCTGCTAGTTTGTTGTGGCCGGACTCGCGTCGCGGCGTTACTAAAAAAATGTTTGCATGTTAAAGAGCCGCCGCCATGACGAAGGTGTCGGCGATTCGGGCGCTGCTGGCCGAGAGACTGACGGCGGCCGCGGAGGACATTCTCAGCGTCACCAACGCGAAACTGCTACAGGCGTCCGGTGGGTTGGAAAGTTGGACTCTTTCGACAGATTCGCCATTAAAAAAAAAAAAAACCTGAACGAACGAGGAAGCCGCTCTGCGTTAATTGCGCATAATTTACGAATTTTATTTTTTATTTTTTTTTTCTCTGCCAGGAACGTCGCATGAGCGGTGGAGTGCGGCGGTGCGCCAGCGGCTGTCGCTCGTCGCCGAGGAGCTCTGCAGGATCCTGGAGACGTCGATGATTGGCGGACGCGAGGCACGCAAGACGTCTGACGTCACGCCGGAACCCGGAACTAATGTTCTCGAAGCAGGTACTTTGTTTTTGTTTGTTTATTTTTACATCAAATGCTCTATATTGCCGGAAAGATTAATTTTGAGTGTGAACGCTGGGTGAATTCACGCTTTATTTAACCCTAATTGTTATTAGCTAGACTATGTTTTTCCGCTGGCCAGTTATTTCTGCTTGGTTTAAGCCACAGAATTTTTTTTTACTAAAAATGTAGACAAAAAAAAGTTATATAAAATGTTTAAAATATTAAGCATATCTGCTCCACTCTGACATCATGATTGACCTCCTCGAGTGCAGTTTTTTTTTTTGCATTAGTTTTTTAACAATTTTCATTGCTTCATGAGGTCCGTTCAGCTCTCAGCTTTCATACGCATTTTCCGAAACAACATATTTTCATTTATCATCAAATGAGTTGTGTGGGTGTAAACAAAGTTTCAGATATGATTAAAAAAAAATGCTTGTTTTCAATGTTGCTGACACATTTTATCCCCTTATTTTCAAAGGGCACCCAAACTTTTATACCACACTGCATATTGTAAATTATTTTGTTTTTTTCATAAAGTCTAACAATATGATTTTGATTCAGTGGGCTGTGACCGATACGTTTGATATCATACACCCATTACACACATCAGCTGCAGCTACATAGATCAGCCATGCGACAATGTAATGCAGCCCTGCAACGTGAGGCTAAAATATGTTGACATGTTTTAAAGATTGTCCCTAGCACTTGAATTTGTGATGTTCTTGAACTGCACTGGGTCATGCACACCTCTCAGTGTGGACACCTCCAAAAGCATCACAAATCACAGCCCCAATAAGAATTGTTGAAATATGTCAGCACCTCTCTCAAACAGATTCAACATAAAACTCCTCCTGGAGGGAGAATCTATTGCAGGACTGTTGCATTATATTCTGTGGTGAACACGCAGTGGTCATAATGTTATGGCTGTACACTGTTCATGGTTCCACAATTTTATTTCCCAGCTCTTCCACACTTTTAAACTAAAATTTGATGTTGTTTATGATGCAACGTCAACAGCAGCAGGTTCTGGACGGAGCAGCAGGACGTGAGTGGTCACAGAGGGAGTTTCAAAATAAAGGCACAGCACCATATAGATTGATACTTTCACTTTATTTGATTGTTAGACACTGGGTGCACACAGGCCACGTAGGAAATTATTATTTGCGGTTGTTGATTCGCATTGTGTAAAATGTTCCCCTCCATCCTCCCGGCAGATGAACCATCAGCTGCACGTCCAGGCTGTGTGAGGGAAGTTTCCTCTGAAAGCAGCGGCTCAGCTCACGAGCAGCAGACCTCCGGTCCCCCACAGACGCCCGCCGAGCCTCGCCGGACACGGAGGCGCGAGGGGGGCACGGAGGAACACGGTGAGGAACACGGTGAGCACCGCACGGCGCCATCTAGTGACCAGGACGATCCGTCATCGAGACACTCGGAGGCAGGGAGCGGAGATTCGGGCAGCGACGCGGACGATCAACCAAACAGCGGGAAAAAACGCCAGAGACAAAATGAAGGTTGGTGCAAAACGTGCGGAAGAGCTTTCCGTGAAAGCCTCGACGGGCGGGAAACAACGAGGCGCGCCAGCGGAGGCACGGCGGCGGCCACATGCCAAACCGGCGGGCGCAGCCGCTGCCAAGTGTGCGGCAAGTGCTTCCGCTACAGACGCTCCTTCCTGAAGCACGTGCTGAGGCACGGGCCGAGCACCGGCGACGACGGCGTCCAGTCGGAGAGCGCGTGCTCCAGCGCCGAGAGCGAGGGCGGCGGCGGCGACAAGGACTGGAAGGAGACGGGAAGCGAAGCCAGCGAGGAGGAGGGCACTAAAGAACAGGCGGGCAGGCGGGGGAGAGCCGGGAACAAGGAGCGCGGCGTCTCCTCGCATCTCGGCCACCGCTGCAAAGTTTGCGGCAAGTCCTTTTGCTACAGAGCCTCCTTCCTGAAGCACGTGCGGGAGGACGAGCGGGACGCGGCTCTCTGCGGCGTGTGCGGCAAAGGCTTCGAGTCCGGGGAGGCGCCGGGGCTCCACCTGCAGACCCACGCCCGGACCAGCGGCTGCGAGGTCTGCGGCAAGCACTTCGAGGGCCACAAGCAGCTGGAGACGCACATGAGGACCCACACGGGCGAGCGGCCGTACGTCTGCGCCGTCTGCGGCAAGGCCTTCGCGCAGAACGGGAACCTGACGGGCCACATGCGGGTCCACACGGGCGAGCGGCCGTACGCCTGCAGCGTGTGCGGGCAGAGCTTCGGCTTCAAGGAGTACATGGCGGCGCACATGCGCATCCACACGGGCGAGAAGCCCTTCCTGTGCAGCGTGTGCGGCAAGGGCTTCAGGCAGCGCGGCACGCTCAGGACGCACGCCATGCGCCACACCGGCGAGTCCAGGCACCGCTGCGGCATCTGCGACAAGCGCTTCTACAAGAGCGGCGCGCTCAAGATCCACATGAGGTCGCACACGGGCGAGCGGCCGTACCTGTGCACCGTGTGCGGGAAGAGCTTCAGCGCCGGCGGCTCGCTCACCAAGCACATGGGGGCGCACGGCGGCGGCGGGAAAGGCGCAGCTCAGGAGACCCGCTGAGCCGAAAAACCGCAGGCCTTTAGTGGGAGGTTTCGCTTCTTCTCATGCGAGTTGAGTCCCCTCGAGGTCCCCGCGCCAGGCGGCGAGGCCGAGTGGGACCGAATCCCGAGGTCCCTCCTCGCAGTCTTTGAGGCCGGGGAACTGAAAGCCCCCTTTGGTTATTCATGGTGAGAGGGGAACATGACATGTCAGCGCCTCGGTTCCGGCTGAACCGTTTCGGGGCCGCCGCCGCCGCCTCTTTTGGCCAAAGATGCAGATGCTCCCCTCCCTCCCCTCGTCCCTTCTCCTGTCTCCTCCTCGCCACCTCTGGAGAAATAAGGCGGGGCTCCTGATATCCGGGCTGAAATCGTGTCGGTTCTCCCAAAAGCAGCGCCGCATCAGACTCAGGAATTTACCGTCGCCAGACAGACGCATCAAAAGCGGCAGATTTGGCGGCTGGAGGTTCTGCTAATTCGCTCATCTGGGTGCGGCCTGGCTGGCGGTGGGGCAAAAAAAAAAAACGTAAAGCGGGAGCCGACCGCCAGAGAGAACGCGAATAAAACGTACTCGTCATGGAGAATTATTCAATTTAAGAATGATCCGTGAAGCCGTACGGCTGGAAACAACGGTGGCCTCGCACGTTTATGTAGTTACGCGACTTTTCAGGGAAACCAAAAAAAGAAAAGGGTAAGATTTCAAATTTAAATTAACTTTAAAAGTTTTTAAATTTAAAAAGTTGAATTTTTGGTGCTACCGAATGTGTTTTGCTGCAGTTGTAGAAGAAGAAACCAAACGGGTTCAGTTTAAACACAATTTTATTTTATTTTTTTTTTCTGCTTAAATAATTACTCGGATCATCCAGTGTAGGCTATGTTGGTTTTTGTCATACATGTTGGTACCAGAGTTATCGTCATCAACAACGGATGGTTATGGTGCTTTCATATGAAAAAAAAGAAAAAAAAATAGGTTTACACATGAACAGAAAATCAGAATTTTCAGTGTGTGTGTGCGTGTGATCAATACTGTTACCGGTGCTTATTAGTAAAAAGGAGCGTTTCGGGCGGTGACGCGGCGGGAAAATCTGATTCTCTGTCCCCTTTTTGTAAATCCAATTAAATAAAAGAGAAAAGTTATCAAACCATCAAAATAAAGCAAGTCTCCATTTTAAAAACCCCTAAACTTCTAGTGTGCGTGATGAGTTACTGATTAATTGATGGTGACACACACACACATGCGCGCGCCCACACACACAGGTGGCTGTTCCGACCGCTCGTGCGAGGTGTCGGGTTTACACACCGGGAGAGCGGGGGGGGGGGGGCGCTGTCTTCCACGATGGCTGTTTTTTTTCGTGATTGTATTTTTCCTTCTTTTATTTGAAAACAGTCACAGATGAGCGGCGGCGGCGGCCGCCGCGAGGGCCCCCGCAAACAGGAAGTGCCCCCTCCAGCGATGGTATGCCGGCGCTTTGAAAATCGGGAGGTGTGAGGAGGAAGAGAAGCGCTTAAAAGGAAAGTGACGTCACATGCAGCGAAACATCAGTTCTGAAAGGTTCCACAGGCGAGAGCGGGCGGGGGTGGGGGGGTTTAAACAAGCGTTCCACTGATTAAAATCAAGCAATTATTTCCGCCGCCCTCCTCCCCCCGCCGGCACACGCATGGCGAGCAATGGCGGCGGCACGTCGGGCGGCGCCGACCTTCCATGATACAAACTGCAAAGCTTCAACTCAAATCAGTGCATAAACAATCTGTGAAGCTACTGATTTTTTTTTTTTTTTTTTTTTAAAGATTTTTATACAGTGTCATTTATATACAACAAAAATCAACCATTTACTATTATATTTCTGTTTTCCTTTAAAAAAAAAAAAAAAAAATATCGGCGCGCCGATTGCGGCTCCAGGAGGAACAAAAATAGGCCGCGTAAGGCGAGCGTCTGAAAAGGGGGGTGGGGGGGGTGAGTCGTGCGTCTTTCCAGGATCTGGCGGCGGTTTTCCCCCCGGTCTTGGCCGCGTTTGCTAGCGGGCGCCACTCGCCCCCCCCCCACCACACTTCCTCTCCTCTCTCTCTCTCCGGTGGCGTCCGTCCGTCCGTCCGTGCGTCACAAGTGTCGTTTCCCAGCGGTTCCGTGAGTTTGGTGACATGCTCATGCGAAATCAAAGAAACGTGTGTTTGTTTTTTTGCGTAGTCTTGCTGAAAACCATGCGCTCTAAGTGGAAGCTTCGGACACTTTTTTTTGTTGTTTTTTCCTTTTTTTTTTTTTTTGTTTTTTTTTTTTGGCTGATTGATTGACGAGGTTTTCGATCGTCTTCCGTTGTTTTGGGGTTATTTTTTGTTGTTGTTTTTCCCTCCCAGGAAGTGTGCGAGTGTGTGGCGACGCAGTCGGACATCCGCTGACCTGCGAGGGGGGAGGGGTCGAGAGGTCACAATTAAAGGGACAGTCTGACATTCAGTTGATGTAACATGGTTAAGCTTCCCGGACCGACGGGCGTTAAAAACCGGCCAGAAGTGTTGCAACGTCGTAACAATTTAAATAGTGAAAGATAAGTAAAATAGTAAAATAGTAAAAGTTGTGCATCAGCATCGAGTACAGCTGTGTAAAACTGTGCTGTCTCACTCACTGCCCGATTAATCAGCTAGCTGGACGACTAGTGATCACTTAATCAACTGGGGAAAAAAATCATTAAGTTTTCAATAGATCGATTAAAAAAAAAAATTGTAGAATTTGCTGTGATTAATTTTCTTCTTCAGACCGAAGATTGTAATCATGGGCATTCACATGTATTTAACTTTTTAAAGTTAAACTTTCCTCCCTGTCCATTTTCTTCTTAGTGCGTTACAAAGGGTGAGGCGTTCATTTTATCGGCGCTAGTTTTCAAGCGCTAATGTAAAAATAGGGTCTTTTCCAGCTTTTCAAATGCGAGGACCTGCTTCCTGTCTCCTTTAGTTTGAATATGTGCAGGTTTTAAATCGCACGTCAGACGAAACACACAAGCCGAAGACACAAATGCACTAATATCTTATAAAAATGTGGCAACAGTTTTGTTTTTTTTTGCCTTAACTTTTTGTTATACAGGCGCATCCCAGTAAATTAGATAATTATTTCGGTAATTCAATTTAAAAAGTTAGTATATAGGTTAGTATATAGGTTCAGCACACCCAAAGTGAAACATTTCAAGTTGTTATATTTTTGACGATTACGGCTACAGCTAATAAAAAACAAAACAAAATTCAGCATCTCGGAAACTTATAATAGTTGGTTGTCCAATATCAGATGCCTGTGATAACATGTCATTTTTGTAATTGCTTTTCTTTTTTAATGAATTAAATGATACATTTTTTTTGGGGGGGGGGGGGGGGGTGTGTTGGTT
>CAAKHG010000183.1:18715-51724 GCA_901007715.1 Dactylopterus volitans
GGGGGGGGGGGGGGGGGGGGGACTGAACCACGCCAGCAGGTACCAGCCTATATGCTACGCTAAGCTAAGCTAATGACCTGCTGGCTTTGGTGTTTTGGTAAGCTAATCAGCATGTTTAACAAAAAGGCAAATGAAAGTGCTAATTTGCAGCCATAAATGAGAGTAATTTAACTTTATAAACAAGAGCGCTTAAGCTGCAATATGAGAAAACGTCAAAAAAAAAAAAAAACGTTACTGATGTTGAGCAAACGTGTATATTTTAAAGAGAAAAACGGGCCTCACGTTTTAGCAAACTGACCAGGTCCCGTCGAGCGTTCCGCTGTTACGACTGGCTCTTCTTTCCTTGCTTCTTGTTGGTGCCGTCGCCGGACTTGACGGGCGCGGTCGACGGGTGCGGCGGCGTCCAATGAGAGGACAGAAGGAGGGAGGGACAAAGGAGGAAATGAGATCAAAGTTAGCGCCGCGATCGGCTCAAATCCGGCCCGAGCGCGTCGCGGTTCGACGCCGGTCAGCATGCTGGAAGAGAGACGAGTCGGCGGGGAGGAAAGTGGTTAATATTTCTGCCTCTGGACATTTGCAAGGACGCATGCTTGCAAATGCGCATGTTAGGAGAGCCGCGCGGCTGCGTTCTAACGTCAAGTTTAAAACAATCAGCAATTGTTAGTTTCCATCGACCGGCCGGAATCGCTCCCACGCGTAAAAATGCGACATCCACCGCAAACCACACAACACTGGCAACCAAAACGGACGCACGCGCGACCCAGAAAGCATGGCGGCTCCTCGAATGTGACGCCAAAAGACCTGCGTCGCCCCCCTGGTTGGCCGGCTGCGGTATCGGCGATAAGCCCCGCCTCCTCCGTGTTAGCGGAGGGGTCCAAAGAAAAACTATCAAAGTGCTCTTCACAAAGATAGTTTCTCTGATTTCAGGTGGCTTCTATCGCGCTGCCGTTTGCTCAGATGTTCATTTTTTTCTTCTTTTATTAGTTATTTGATGCTCGAAAAACAGGGGGCGTGGCCTCATGATCGAGCACAGCTCCGAGCGAGGGACCGCAGCTGTGATTGGCTGGGGCTCTTCTGGCAATCTCGCCTTCATCGAGGTAGGAATTTCCGGGTGCCGGCGCCACTTAACACACACACACACACACACACGTTCTGCCGCGCCGGCGCCACTCGAGCGGCCCTTCCGCGCCACGATTTTGGCGCCATGCAGGTTAACGCCGGCCGCCGTGTTTGCTCATGTTAGAACCGAGGTGAAGGCGGCCGGTCCAGACGCGCCAACCTCGTGCTTCTCCGTCTTGTGGCCATGGCGGGAGCGCTTCCCCCGCTTCTTGCCCTTCCCACCCGCCGCCCCTCCTCCTGCTGACGAGGGAGCGGCGGCGGCAGTGGCGGCGGCAGTGGCGGCGGCGGCGGCTACACCGCCAGCGTCTCCACCGCTGCCGCCTTCTTCCGTCGCGGCTTCGCTTTCCCTTCTCTCCTCTGAGTGGACCACACGGCGCACCACCTTTCTGATCACCTGCGGAGGGGCAGGGGGCGGGGCATAAGCACGTCAGTGGATGGGGGGGGGGCGAGGGAAGGAGGAGGATGGAGAGGTGGGTATGTGTGTGTGTTTAGATGATTTAAATGGCATGTGTGCGTATGTGTGTGTTTGGAGGAGGGAGGGGCGGCGACGGTTACTTTTCTGGTGACGACATTCCCGTCCTCATCCGTGAACTGCTCCTCCGTCACCGACTCCCCGGGAATGTTCCGGGCTTCCTCCCCCTGGGGGCCAAAGTTTCAGTGTGGATGGATGGAGTGAGAGATGAAGAGGGAAGGAAGGAAGGAGGAAGGAAGGAGGAAGAGGAGGAGGAGGGAGGAGCGCACAGGTTGGAAAGAAGTAGATCTGTTAAACTGTTATTCAGAAAACGCAAACATTTCCACGCGGGCGCCCTCCTGTCTGTGGCAGCAGCTGGTCCCGCTGCTAAAATAAAAAATATATATATATTACAAAAGCAGAATTGACAGCAATGAAGCAGGTTAAGCAGGTCAAACACACAAAGATTCCACTAAGCACTGCTTCACTCTCCATGAAAGCGTTAGTGGCGGGATGCAGGGCTGACGCGGGCTCGCTCGGCGTGTTCCGCTGTCCAAACACGCCACGCGAGGCCGGGCCGCGCTCCCAACGAGCGTTCCTCTTCGCGATATCCAAAAGCTCGGGATCTGTCGGGCGGCAACACGCGTGTCAAACATGGCCGCCAACGCTCGCACAGAGACGGATCGTCCTGCACTCGTGAGCGAAAATGCTCTGCGCGCCGTGTTTTGATCGGAGCGAATCCTCCTCCTCGGCGGCGTCGCGGCACCAAGCAGCCAAATCGCGCAGCGCGACGACGATCCGCCGACCAAACCGGTGACGCAGAACACCACAGCGGCCAAAACAAGCGGTGAGAAAGCGCCTCGCGCTGCGCGCAACACTCCACACCGCAAGCACACGCAGAAAAAGAGCCTGCGGTCCACACGTTAAGCCTTTCCCTCGCCGCCTTCTTTTCCCCGTGCTCACACACTTAGCGGCAAGCTAACGCCAGGGCGCCGCACTGGCCACAACACACCGGGGCGTCACACACCTTCAGTATGACCCGTCTGCGATACACCCTGGTGGTGACCGTGGTCTCCCCGTCGGAGCCGGACCCCTCGGCTCTGACGCTCCCCTGGCGAAGGCAGCGAGATCACGCTCAGTTCCGCGCCGCGGCGGCTCCGTATGTCTGCGCGACCCCCGCGCTCGGTTTCGGGTCAAAAAATAAAAAAAAAAATCTCAAAAGACCGCCGCGACTCTCACCTGGGCCTTGTGCTGTGACCTTTCACCTCCCTCCTCTCTTTTGTCCTGCCCTCCTCTGCTTGACCCCGCCGGGCCGCCGTCCTTCCCCTTCCCGTCCACGGCTGCGTCCGCGCGGCCGCCGTTCTGCTTGCCGGTCGGCGGCCGCTCCGGCGAATCCGCTAGACTGTCGGGGCTCGGGAGGGGAAACAGGACCGGAGGATGAGCCGCCATGAACGAACCCCGGGCGCGCATGTTTATTAACAGAAAAATGGTCAAGACTAAAGCCCGACCGATGCTGGATTTTTGGAGTAGCTGCCGATATTTTGGAGCGACATGCTGATATGTTGGCCGATAAACACGGATCATCCACAACCTTAAAACAGCTGCATGTTCACCATCGAATATGATGCAAAAGCCCTGCGATAAATTCTCCCTTCAGGAGGAGATTTTTGTTAAATTTTAGTTGACGTGTTTGAGAGACGTGTTGACATTAGAATGAATGTCAATGGGTCTGTCATTTGTAATGTTGTTGAACTGTACTAGGTTCTACTGAGAGGGTGCATGAGAGTGACTGAAATATTAGGGACAATACTAAGAACTGGGTACTGGGTTGTCCCTAATATTTTGTCACCCTAATTCATACGCATTGGATGACCAAGATATTAGGGACTCATATTAGGGACTGATATGAATTCGGGTGTCAAAATATGGTCAATATTCGAGGGCAAGTTCTTCTTAGGTGTCCCCAATATTTTGTCGTCCTGATTGATATTGAGTGGGACAACCAAAATATTAGGGACACCTCAGTATAACTCAGTACAATTCAACAGCATCACAAATTGCAGTACCAATAACAATCATCATAATGTCATGGCTGATCAGTGTATATTGTATACAGTACATAATCATCCCGGTCATTTACTGTCTTCTAGACTCTGAACTGTCTTCTCATCTGGGACGTAAACCCAAGCAAAAATGGCCCACATCTCCCATCATGCCCTGCAGGACATTTTGATAATTTTGCAGTTTTATATCCTCAAATGTAACTCCTGCTCTGCCGAGTCTGTTTATAACACCTGGCCATCGGTTGACAAGTAAAATGCACTAAACAGGTAATGAATAGGTGGGGTCAGCGAGGGTGTCAGTGCCAGCCTCTGGATCAGGGCTCCCTCTGCTGGACAACGTTTGCCACTGCAAAAATGAGTGTTTTTCTTTTCATGTACCATCTTACATGCGATTGAATAGAAACTCCTAATGTTGGTGTGAGTCGGCCATTTGCTGCCGCCCATACGCGCAAATATCGGGCAACAATGTCGGTCGGGCTCTAGCGTTGAGTCACGACACGGCATTAAAAAAAAAAAACACACCCTACCTGCCCTCCTCGGGTCTGAGGCCGGCGGCCGACTCGACTGCCGCGCCGGATCGCTCGCCTCTCCAGCCTGGAACTGAAGACAAGTCCTTTTCTGCTTGCCGCACTTGCTCTAGTATGGCAATCACCCGCTCCTCCGTCATCTCCTCGTCCTCCGAGCCTCCCTCCAGCTTGATGTCCTCCAGCAGGCTCTGCAGCCTCTCCTGGGTCATCTCCTCTTCCTCCTCCTCCTCCTCGTCTACCCCGTTCCCCGAGGCGGCTCCCTCTCTGCTCTGATGTCCACCTTCCTCCGTCTTCACGTCCTCTTCTAGCGCGCCAGCACGTGTCTCCTTTCCTTGCTGCCCCGCCGCCCTCCTGTCATTATCTGGCCAATCGCAGGACACCGCCACCGTCCTCTCCTCCTCCTCCTCTCGCCCCGCCGCCACGGTCGCGTCCTCCGCGCCGGCAACGGGCGGCGCCGGAGCGCGGGGGGCGGGGCCCGGCGCGACGGTGATGGGGTCGCTGCTGGAGGTGCTGGTGGTCTGAGTGAGAGAGAGGTCGCTAGGTCTGGCGAGGGTGGTCTTGCTAGGGGGTTCTACTCTAGCGTCGCCCTCGCTAAAGAAGTCGTCCGAGCGCAGAGGGGTCGGGGGCTCGTAGCTCAGCTCTGTGGGGGTTTGCAGCTCCAGATCTATGTTGTGGTATCCTGAGTGGATGGCAGGAGGAGAGGGTTAGAGGTGGAGGGGGGGGGCGGGTTGGGGTCGAGGGAGTAAAAGAGAGGAAGAAAGGAGGGGTGGGGGGGAGGGGGTAGAGTGGTGGAGGTGATGAAATGAGGTGAAACTTTCGTGAAACACACTTATAATACGACCAAACGGGCAGCATTTGTTCAAAAGCTCCACAGGTTTAATGCCAAATCCACTTTTAAAGCCGCATTAATTGTTTTGGCCACTGGGGGGCGGTTGCGCCTGCACCTTCGGGTGTCCATGCTCGCCACCTGAGGTTCAATATTCGGTTCTCAGCGCCTGCAGCCACAACTAATAAGTCAGTGGGCAAAGATTTGTTTCATAAAGCGCATCGATAATTTGGAAATATTTCACTTTCCATACCAACGACCGCTAGCGGAGTCGTGCCGGAGGAACTTCACAAACTTATTTTTGCTTTATGTACACATTAGATTTATAGCTTTTTTATGTTGGGAGCAACTGACCCCACTTCCATCCTTCACACAGTTAAGATCCATGTTGTGTGTGAGGTTGTGTTATGTCAATTACTTTTTAAAATGCAACCTAGACACACAAGAAGCTGTGTTGTTTTTTTTTTGGTGATATGGATAAATACTGATACTTCACCATTCTCCTTCAGGGTTTTGCTCATATCGAATATCAGCATGTTTTTTTTTGGTTGTTGTTTTATTAGCCACATTGCCCAGCACTTTTAGCCATTTAACTTCCTCAGCAACTCCTGAGGAAAAAAACCTGCCTCTTGTACCATCTATATGATCCATTTCTTTACCATGTGGCACCGCATAAAATGTCTGTTTGTTTTTGAGCGGTCGAAACGAAAATATCCATTAATGCAGCTTTAAGGATTTTTCATTTGAAAATAAATAAATAAATAAAAATCAAGGCGTGTGGAAAGAAAAAAAAAAAGTGTGAGAGAAGGTCCCAGGAGATGGAGACAGAAATGGAAAAACACCAGCACCAAAGGAGCGCGACACCAACTCTTACGCGTATACAAGGTACATTAACGTCACCTACAGGGCTTCAAAAAAAAAAAAGGGCACTTTTGGTCTGCCGCGGCTTTCCGGAGCGCAGCAGCGGCGGAGCTACTTCAAAAAAAAAAAAAAAACGAGCCGGATTTCGGCGCAGCGACTCAGCCGCTTCCGGGCAGGTTAGTTGTGTTAATATAGGCGGGGGAAAAAAAACACATTTAAAAAAAAAAAAAAAAAAAACAAAGCGGAGAAGAGCCGATCGGCATCTAGATGTAGACCTCGGGGACGGAACGATCTCGCCTGAAGTAAGGAGGGACGCCGGGAGGGAGCGGGGAGGGTGGGGGCGAGGGCGGCGAGGAGGGAGGGGCGTGAGCAGGTGGGGAGGGAGGAGCTAGCGGAGGAAGGGGAGGGGGAACGCGTTTTAAAGAGGGTGACGGCGTGGAAGAGGAGGGGAAGGACGAGGGGGGAGACGGAGGAGGCGGGGACGTCCGGGCAGGTGCGTGAGGGGAGGAGCGGGGAGGGCGGAGCACGAAAGAGGGGATGGAAGGACAGGAGGGGAGGGAAGGAGGAGGAGGGCGACGAGGGAAAAACGGGGGAGGGGTGAGGAACGAGGGGCAGTCGGAGGGGCTGCGAGGCGAGGTGGGGACGGATCGGGAGAGCCGCAAGGCGAGGACGCGAGGGAGAACCGGAGCGACCGGGAGGAGGTAAACGGGAGGCGTGGAGGGCGGGGAGGGGAAGACAAAAACGGAGGGGGAAGGCGGGAAGGCCGGAGCGGGGGGCGAGTCGGGGGGAGGCGTGGAGGAGGGGCGGGGGAGGGGAGGCGCGGGGGCGGCGCGGGACGTTTGAGGGCACGAGGGGAGCGGAGGGGAGCGGAGAAGTTTTGGAGCTATTACAAGCAGCACAGTTCACACAGAAAAAGGAAAAAAAAACAACAACAAACAACAGTTAAGTCGTGGAATGGAAGGACTGACGCATGAATGTGAGTGAGAGGGAGGCTTCTCAGGAGCCGCTGGGGGTAGGTGGGTGGGGGGGTCGCTTATCGCGGCGGATAAGCGAAGGGAGATGCCATCAGCAGCAGCGCAGACGTCCGCGATAAATGATTTACAGCACTCCTTATTTCTCCAACAAAAAAAAAAGAGGCCGGCGCCGGGGCCTAGAGGACCTAGAGGAGACGTTTATTTGAGCTGCAAATGCATTTGCACAGAGATGGAAAGAAAGGAGGAGGCTGGGCAGCAGAGAGGCAGGATTTTTTTTTTTTTTGGGGACAATATCCGGCCAGAGAAACTCCAAACTCTCAAAAAAAAGAAAAACCAGCATGAGTGGGCTGCTTTCGCGTCTCCCAGATCCGAAAGCGGTCACTTTGCATGAAGCCGTCGGAGGTTAGCAATGGTTAGCCGCCGCTGGTTAGTGGCGTTTAGCGCTCGGCGAGGGAGGGAATTTGCTGGAGGAGTTAGTCGCCGCCTCTGAAGCAGGAAGGGGGAAAGACGAGGAGGAGGAAGGAGGAGGAAGAGGAGGCGGCGGCAGCGGGGAGCCTGCTGGTCTCAAAGCGGATGAAGCTCTAGTGGAGCGGCGAGGCGGCGAGAGGCTCGGAGGAAACCCGGGAGATGACAGCAGCTGGGGCGCGGCTAACAGCGGCGACACAGAAGCAGAATCTTACACTGTTGGGAGGGAGGGGAGGGGGGGAGAGGGAGAGGGGGGAACTGCAACCAAAAAAAAAAGAGGCGGAGTCTCTTTTTCAGCTGGTCCGTGAGCGTCGTTATGGAAGGAGCGAGCTCCCCGCGCGCTCAGGGACGCGCCGGAAGAGCTCCGCCTCATTTGTGAGTGTTTAGAAAGTGTGTTACTGTAAACAAACCAGGGGAGGGAGGGGAGGTGGGCGGGGGGGGCGGGGGGGGCTCGGCCATGCATCTACGTCATCAAACACCGACTCCATGTCACATTTGCGCCACTGTTCATTCTCGTGTTCGGATGTGGGTGGGCGGAGGGCGGAGGAGGGGGAATCCAACGCTTCCCGCGTGGGCCCCGTCCAATCAGGGTCGGCGGCGAAGTCGGATGAGGCGCTGAGCTCCCCGGCGCGCGTCGCGTTAACTGACACGGCTTCGGGGCGCCACCCCCCCCCCCTCCCTCACGTCCCCAAAATGTACCAGAATGCAAAGCGTGCAAGCTCCTAAACTGCTCAAGCCCACCCTGCGAACCCAAATATGGAGTTTGTGATGTCACTGGTGTCAGAGGAGACACCAAATTTGCATAATCTGTTGCTGCCCTTTCCGTTGTTTTTTTTTCGCATGCAAATTAAACATTTAAAAAAAATTGAAAAAAAGCGTTGAATCCCCTTCCCCCACCTTTTTTTTTATTTAATTTTTTTTTTTTTAACGATGAGACCCATTTCAGACATCTGTGTGTGACGTGTGCCCGGCTAATTCCGTGCGTCCGCGTGCATGTTTTCTGAGGCGGAGCTCAATCGATATCTGTGCAAGAGTACGAAAATTTAGAACCAGCAAACATTAATCCTATCCTAGCGTTTCGGCCGCCCGCGATTGAGAAGGGCACGCGGTCGTCAAGAGGTCTGAAACGGCCCTCGTCAGGAGAACGCGAGCCGCCACAGTTAATTTCAAAGAGGACAGAGGGGGGGGAAAGGTAGAAAGACAGAAGAGGACTCGCCAGAACTGCTCATTTCTGCGGACTAGTTGCCGCAATTATGTATTTTTTTCCTACGTCGCGAGTGTGTGCTGCGTGCCAGAGGGAGTTGGAACTCGAAGCCGACGTCACAAACACGTCAGCGCAAGTGTCGGTAGGTCAAATCATGAACGAGTGCCTTGGCCCATCTGAGCGACGTTCGTCCCCCCCCGATGATGCCGAGACACTGATTCATTCACATCTACTTCGGGATCATGCTTTTGAACAGCTGACACAAAAAAAAAAAAAATCACATGCACCTAAAACGGTACAGATGCCTGCTATACAGTATATTTATTAAAATCTTTTTTTTTTTTTAAAAAGAGTGAATTTTAGGTGTTAAAATATACTGATAATCACCCCAAAATCAATCACTCGCCAGAGTGATTGATTAGTGAAGACAACTATGACTACCAGTTTGGTTCGTTATCGGCTCGCTGGAGCATTTTGGTTGCTTTCTCGTGGTTTTGGTCAAACGTGATTGGCTCTGGAATTTTGTCGACACACAGCCAGATCTGATTGGCTAAGAGAGAGAGAGGGGGAGGGGGGGTGGGGGAGGAGGAAGTGGTGAGGGGGGATAGACTGAGAGAGAGACTGAGAGTTCAGCTAGGGTGGGCTACACTTTACCATCGGACTGATCCGGGAATACTGCGTTATCATCGGCAAAGCAGCGTGTGCCTGAAATGTTACCGTAGTCAAATATGGGCCCTTCCAGCAAAGTGACAATATCCAAGCGATTGATCTTAGTCAGCACCGCCGTTAAAGTGTCCGCTGGGGAGGAGACGGACAGAAAGACACGTGACCACACACACACTCATCTCAAGACATGTGACTGCATATGTGATAAGGCGATGCGTAAGAAAGTGGCGCCGGTCCCTGCGCGCCGCTGCTCACTTGTGGCGTTTTTACCGTCCCTGTGCACCCATTTCTTAAGGAGCATGAAGCTCTGTGCTGTCAGGGAGTTGGGGTTCTCCACCCTGATGAAGTTGATCTCTTCCACAGAGAAATCCAGCTCCCTGGCCAGCTCTGGAACAGCAGCAGAAAAAAATATATATAAATACAGTTGTTTTTTTGTTTATTTTTTATCATGAGATAAATGGGGTCATGAGTGGGCAAAAACCTGCTTCTGACAATGAGCCATAACATTATGACCGGTGCATGTTTGCCGTGGGATATAACAGTTTTATGTTGAAGATTTATTGAATGTGTTTGAGAGCGGTGTTGACATATTTGAATGTTTGCTGCTGAACTCTGCTGAGAAATAACGAGAGGTGTCCCTAATATTTTGGTCATCCCACTCATATGCATTGGGGGTGGCTCATTTAAAGGGCACCTCTCGGTGTCAGCCAGCACAGTTCCACAGCGTCACAAGTTACAGTCTCACTGACGAGCATTCAAATATGCCAACACCTCTCTCACACACGTTCAATAACAACCAAACATAAAACTACGAGTGCAACAAGGCAATGCAGAGCACATAAGCAGACACTTTTAAAAACACAAGTGTATAACGATGATTAAATAGGAGAGTGCGAGGTTTTAAATGTGAATATCAGCTTTGCGTCATTTGTGCATCTGCGGAAACTGTCCGGTTTAAAACATCATGATTTTTGCGCTCCCGGTTGCGCTTACTGCCTTCATCCTGATCGGCTCGCGCTCGCTCACGCCCTAAAAAAACAAACAAACAAACCCCAAAACACAATCGCGCGCTGCCGTGCGTCTCGTAATCGGCTCTAAACGCGAGCACAGAACGTTCAGCTGGCCGCAGCTCTGCAACACCCATTAAATATCGATGAGGTTCTTTCCCCCCCTCTACGCCGCACCGCTATAGCTACTCACACACACACACACACTCACACGCTCGCAGACATGCGCCCTTGAGCGCGCGGAGCGCTCGCGTGAGCAGGCGTCGACGCCCACTCGCCGGGGCGACGCTGCTGCAGTGCAGGTGGTCTGGCCGGCTGACTGAGCTGCAGATGCCACGCCCTTCCCCCCCCCTTTCGCCGCTCCGCCGCAAATAAATCCATCAAATCCGTGTTCCGGGGGAACCGCACTCGAAGAACATGAATGCACACGGTGCGGATGATCGTGCAACATTTCATAAAAAAAACTTTTAAATCGATTATACCTTCATCATGGTACATGTTCTTCACAGCTGCCCACTCGTACGTCTTAATGACGTGGGATTAGTGTTGAAATCACGTCAATTTCTACAATCATCTGCCTCTGATGCGATGTCACGTGCGCAGTTGTTTATGTATGTGGCGTACATAGATCAGGAGGCACATGCCACTGCAGCACTGCTCAGGATTTTATTTTATTTTTTATACTTTTTGACCACCGGGTGGCGACAAACACTGTAAAAACTACATGCTTGAGAAAAGGACGGGGGAGGGAGGGCAGCTGATTCATGCGCGGGTGGGTGTTCTGTTGCCAGACACACGCGCAGGATCCTCCGTGTGCTGCAGAACCCGCGATCACATCCGACTCGCTTCATCATAAAAGCGTTTATGCGCCAGCTGAATCCCGGAAAGACTCGGAGATGAAGCGGTGCGGCAGGAGACGCGCTGCCCTTGCACTCTGTCTGTCAGGCCTGTTTAACGGCACATGCTTGTGTGTGTGCGTGTGTGCGTGTGTGTGTTTGAGCTCACCAGTCCAGCTGAGTCCAAGGTGGTCAGCCACTATTGCCATGCGGAGGTCAGTTCTCTCGCAGGGACTCTGAGGGCCTGTGCGAGGAGGCGGGCAGCGGGGGAAAACAAACAATTAACATGTCATAAAAACACACAGAAATAAAGATTAAATGTGGCCCCTCAGAAGGAGACACACAGAACCCCCCCGTCCCCTCGAGCCCTTAACCACCACCCAACCGACAAAATAGCAGCAGAACAGCACAATGACGGTCAATGAAAGAAACTGATTGGGATTGTGAACTGAAAGTTTGTCTATTTCAGGATGCAACTTAGTATTGGTTGACCATTCTACTCATTTCACTCCCATATTAGTGGCACATAAATAATATAAAAAGAATATTTGTAATATTTGTCTCTTTTAAGCCTTTTTTAATATATCTATATATATCTATATCTATATATAAGGCTTATATCAAACCCAGTGTTGTTGGTGGCAAAGCAAAGACTAACTTTAGCTCACTGTCCCAGGTCTCACCTCCGGAAAAAAAAACAAAAAAAAAACAAGCTTTTCTGGCCACACGGTCCTCAATGATTCACCTGGGCTCTACAATGGACACTCTACAATAGAGTCAAATTGGAAAAAAAAAGCAAATTTTATTTTACGTTTCTGGAAACCACTGATAAACATTCTGGACCCAAGAAAATGTTGGAATCTATCCCGAACGATGCCCTCTCGCGCAAAACCTGACCTGGTGTTTCTGTGCCTTTAACCCAAGCAGATTACGAACCGCGGGGACGAAGCTGGCGAGGCAACTGGCGCCTGTAACCACGGCCACCTGCTAATGGTTACGTTAACCGCTGCACACACAACCCGGACACCCCCCACCCCACCGCTGCAAAGTCCGTCGCGGTGACTCTCGTCCGGCTCACCCGATCTGAACACGGAGCTTCGGAAATCACGGCATATTCTTTTTGTATCTGTGGTTTGCAGAAATGCAAAATACAAACATTCTTTCTTTGGTGACTGGATTGCTTTAATCTAAATTGTCTCTGAAGCGTAAAGCTTTGTGAAATTCTTGCAGGCCCTCTGGCTGGGACACAAGAACGACGAGATACTGGTACAACACTAAACTACAGGCAGAGCCCAACATGTAACGGGAAAATAAGCAGACATGAAACTATACAGCAACTATTTGAATGGATATCAGCAAGACAGCAGGCAATTAAATAAGAAATCAAAGGCAGCGGGATCTGTGAGGCCAGAAAAGAGACCAAAAAAAAAAAAAAAATCATACTAAATGTTTCTTTCATGAGAGGTATAAATTGTTCGATGGTCAGTAGTATTAGTAGTAAAGGTTCGGCATAGGTTTTCTTTAAAAAAAAAAAAAAATCACATCACTAAACAACAAACAATCTACCGTCAGGCAACATTCCTTCCCACTGGTAAAAGCAATTTATGGCTTCAACTTGAAATCAAAAAAACGAATGCAGCCGCCACCGGCTTTGCCGCCAGTTTGGTTAAAAAAAAAAAAAAAAAAAAAAACTGGCGCACGGCCGACGTTTGCGTGATCGTCAAGTTCAGCCGATGAATTGTTTTCACAGGGGTTTTTTTTTCCTTCTTTTTTTTTTCCATACAGCAAAAAAATCACGACCAAATGATAATCTACAAATCAGGCAGGCAGACCAAAACAAACAAGAGGTTCAAGTCCCCCCCCCTCCCCAAGAAAGACCGCCCACATCTAGGTTTCAGTCGTGTCTGTGATCGAGGTGAATGGTGCGGTGCCGTGTGTGCTGGGGTGGGCTAACCCTTTTAAAGTGGACTGAAAATGAAGTGGTGTGTGTGTGTGGTAGCCTGTATGACCCAAAGTAATCAAAAGGACCGAATACTCAGACTTACTACAAAAAGTGTGGGTTGAAACTGAAATTGTCGTACTGTCCACCTCAAGGACGTCGCTGCTGCGAAGCTCACTCATCATTCCCCTCAGCCGATAAATCCGGCGCCATTGTTCAGGTGCCGACACCTCCTCCTTACCACCCCCGCCCTCCCCCTGCCCAACATGTTTTAAACGTCTAGGCTAGGTGAACCTTCGGTTCTCCGAGTCTTGGCCTCAACCTCTCCGTCTAAAACCGAGACAGCACAGGACACAGATAACGGGAATGACACGGAAAAGAGGTGACAACTACACCACGTCACAAAAGCACCCACAACAGCCACATGCATCAGAGAGAAGGATACCAAGAAGGTATAACAAGTGTTTAGAAAGGGTTTACAAACTAGTCTTGTTCTCCGTGACAGGAGCCGTGACCGGTTCATCAACCTGACTCCCTTCCTCCTTCTGCTCCTTCCCTCCAAGTGTCCGCCTACTCTTCCTCCTGCTCCTCCTCACACTGTCGGCCTGCTCAACCTCAGCTCTCACATCTCTAGCGGGTGGTGTTGATGGGGTGGTGCTGGTGGAGGTGGAGGTAGAGGTGCGTGAAGGGCAGGAACGTCTAGATGCTCTAGATGGCTCTGACAGGGAAGTGTTCCTGGTAGTGCTGCAGCTCTCCTCGTCCTCAGTGGGCAGTGTGGTCCCCTCTAACCTCGTTTCAGCCGCCTTGGGAATGGTTTGGTCAAAAATGTCGGCTACCTGGCTACGAGCGGACCTTCTCGCAGGTTCATCAGTGGGCCCTGCGCCGTTTGTCCGCCATTTCTCCTTTGCGCTACTCGCTCCTGCAGTTTTGGGTGAACGGTATCTGTGTTCGGCTCTATCGCTCTCTCTCATTAGCTTTTTAGTCGTCTTGGACTTCTTAATGCTGGTATCACCGATTGCGGATTTGGGTCTAACCTGCTTCTGCTCTTTAAAACAAGAGGAGCGTCTCATGGCTTTCATTACTGGGATTCGAGATTTAGGAGACACATTCTCAAAAGGGTCTAATCTCTCCCTGACTTTGCACATGGCGTGTTTCCCGACAAGGAACTTAACATTTTCTTGTGCTTTGCCTTTCGCTGTTGGCTGAGATTGACTGCATAGTTTGTGGCTGGATGCTCTCAGAGGAAGCCTGGACTTGCATATCTGACGCTTGACCTCTTTGGCGCCCGCGCTTGTTATTGCTATATTAGTCGAAAGGTTGCCATCGCTGCCGTTCTCCTCTAGCCGGCTGAGGGATGCCGCTGTCCTGCCTACCTCCTGCAGGATGGGTGCTGACGAGGACAACAAGTTAAGCACAATACCGCCAGCCCGGACGACGTCTGAATGGACATAATGGAGGTCATGGATATTGCTGCTGGTGTGGTTTGTCTGAGTTTGGGGATTGCTTATCTGCTGTGAAGGTGCAGGAAAGGAATTTGTGCTTTGGTAACAACTTTTCAGATCTTCTCTCGGTCTATCCAAATAATCTCTCTGTTCTGGTGTGCCAGAATGACTGTTGGGATTTGAATAATAATCGATGGTGCCCGATGGTGCATTATTCAAATAGCTGCCTGGTTTATGAAAATTAGAATAATCTGAGTGGTTTGAGGTTACACAGTGAGAACTATCTACATTTGTACCTGAGTTTGTGTCAGAATAGTCAAAGACGCCTGGTCTGCATTTAGAATCGCTGTGTGAAGCATCAGCCGCTTTATCAGACGGCAACTTGAATCCTGCTCTGAAAGTGGAGAATTTAGGCTCAGTGCTGGAGGTAGAGTCTCTGCACGTGCTGTAACTGCCAACCGAATTCGATATTTCAAGTTGCACAGTGGTAGTCTGCACGGGGACCTGGGGGACCGTTAAGGTATATGTAAGATCCCGTGTATTAGCCTGGTCCCTGTCATGTGAGGAGGCACCAACCTCCGAGTCCCTGACCCTGTACCTGCCCGCCGAGTAGTAATGCTCACCAATCTGAAAAAACTGTAGCCTCTCCTCCACCATGTCCCTCTTGCTCATGTCAATCGCACCACTGCGCGTCATCTCAAACATCTTCCCTTCATGGAAGGGGAATGGGTTTGGCTCGCTCGTCGGCGTGCTATCGTCCGTCGGTGTGCGAGCCGGGGTAGTGTCTGGTGTTGTGGCCTGAGACTGGTCGTCGACCGCCAGCCCGAAAGGCTTAGGCTCAGCACTGTCGCCCCGTGTCCCTCCCATGTCAACAACTTCGTCTTCTCCACCTTTACTGGGCCAGGGGTCAAAGTCCAGCCCTTTAGTGGCAACTGTCTTAAAAGGAGAGTTAAACTCCTCCTCTAACTTATAACTAAAGTAAGTATCTGAAAATCCCTCCTTTGTTGATTGTTCCTGACTCTGAACCCCATCTTTCCTGACGTCATCTGGTTTTTCACCATTTGAAGGCGTGTCTTTTTTGTCCTTTTGACACTCCTCTGGGGTTTTTTCCTCTTCGATAACTTCAAGTTTAGTCTGAGGGAAAGAGCGGTCCGAAGTCCTGAATGAGTCTGATGCCCAGACATCTCTCCGGCTATCTGGAAGGCCCAACAACCTTAAGTCTGCCTGTTCGCACAGACCATCGTCCTCGTCCTGAAGTTCATATCCATCTAAGGAGTCTATCTCCGTTGCATCCGTGTCATGAGAAAATTCCGCTGTCGTAGCTATTGAACAGTCTGTTATGGACTGGTCATTTCCATTTTGTTCATATTCATAGTCCTCTCCTTTTCCATTAGAACCTTTGGAACCATTTGAACCATTGGAGCCGTTGGTCCCATTCTGAGGTTCTTTGCTGTTCCCATTTTTGTCGTGTTTTTTTTTGGCCTTTTCTTTCTCCCTCCTCTTTTCCTCCTCCTCCTCCTCAGGAACTCTGAAGCTGAATTTCTTAGAGGGGATCGGGTGGAAAACTGACTCGTCATCATCGTCATCCTCAGCATTTGATTGACTCTCATCGTCGGGGGGCACTGGGGAAGGGGGCTGAATACGTATTATCGGCTCCGTCATTAGGTGCTTGTCATGTTCTTCCTGTAAATTCACCTCCATCATCTCTGTCTCAGTTTCTGAAGAGGCACATGAGCCTTTTCTCTCTGGGTCTGATATTTCCGAGACGGAGTCCAGAGGAGGAGGGGGAGGGAACTCGATATATGCAATTCCTTTGTCTTTTGAGACTTCTTGCTGCTCCTGCCCTGTTATTTCATCATCCCTACCATTGATTGTGGTTTCTTGCTGGAGAAAGTTATCTGTTATATCCTGCTGGTTATCAGTAAGTTCTGTGTCTTGCCTGTTAGCGTTAGCAAAGTCTGCTTGAGCACCACACACACTCGTTTTGTGCGCCGGCGGGGCCTCTTTAAAGGAGAAAATAACTCTGTCTTGGTCATCTTCCTCCGATTCCTCAGACACCTCCATGATTGGGCTCGGTTTCCCTGGCATGAACCCCATAAAGCCATCAGGGGTCCTGGACGTGAGGTCATAGCTGACCTCCTCAGAGCTGGGGGTCTCTGGTGTGAGGGGGCTTTTCCCTGAGCTGTCTATGAAAGATACTTGTTCCAGTGTGTCGTCATCGGGGCTTATGGGACTGAGTGCTGATTTCTGCTTGACTGAGTACAGTGCTCCTTTGGCCTCCCTCTCTGCCTGCCGACCCACCTGGACATAAACAGGTAACGTTTTGATGCCTTTAAAGTTCTCCTTGGTCGCTATTGAAGCTGGAGGAGTTATGACTCTCTCCAGCAATTCTCTCGGGTCAAGTATGTTATTGGAGTTGGAATCTTTGGGCGCGTTATCTAGGATCTCAAAGGTTACGTTTTCATCTGTTTTCGTCGGGGTTGCCTCGGGGCTTTTGCTCTTACATAACGTAGGAATCTGCGAGGGTCTGGTGATTGTGAGTTTCTTTGAGGGGTCATTATCCAAAGTGGAAGACATCCTTACGGGAATTTGAGTTTCTGCCTTTCTCCTGATGTTTTTGTTCAGCGTTTCCTCAACATCTTTTCTTGGCACCTCAGCCGTTTTGTCTTCAGGAGCAGATTCAGCTCTCGCAGCTTGCTGATATTTTTTAGCAGCATCATCTTTCTCTGGTAGCCTAGCAGCGGCACGAACGACGGGCGTCTGATCTGTCTTACCTTTACGATTGTCTTGAATTTCCTGAATTACACTGGAATAGACGTCTCTCTCTTTCATAGAGGCTTTGTCATTTCTATGCTCACTCGTTTGTTTTTGCATCGTGGTCTCTGGGATGTTTCTGTTTGGGAGCTTGTCTACTGTGTGTTTTGGGGCTTTAGATGTTGATATCGATGCAGGTTTACTGCTGTCGGCGGCAGGACGTTTGTCCCTCTCATCCTCCCTTGCGGAGCTTTCCTCTGAAGTTTCAGACATTTTTGATAACTTTCCCCCTGTGAAAAACTGATAAACGGGAAGTTTGCTCTCCTGTAATTTCTTCACCGAAGGTTTTGGCTGCACTGGAGGGGGGATTTTTGTTGGACTAGACTGACTTTGCTTCTGAGCCTCAGATTCAAATTTCATCCTAACAGCACTTACTTTGGACGTAGATTTTACATGAGCAGGAGTAGTGGGTTCAGACTCAGTGGTCTGGGTCTGTTGCTTGGTTTTATCCTCACTGATGTGAGAGGGCTTACTTTTCTGAGGACTGCTCGGTAAGCTAGCGCTTTTCTTTTCAGCTGTTGTGCTGCCAAATATTTTGCAAACAGAGGGCTCCCTGAGTTTGGTTTTACTGAATCCCTCCTCTGCCTTAGGCTTCTGCTGTGTTTTCTCGGGGCTGCTGCAAGCCGAACTAGGCCAGGACCTGGGCTCCTTTATCTCTCGCCTGACGGGCGTCCTCTCGGGGGACTGCAGCTCGTCATTGAGCTTCTCCGTTTTATCACGGAAGAACTGCGACACCTCGCTGAGCTTCTCCTCAGCCTCCTTTACAGTTTGGTCCACCCTGTCCTCATAAAGCAACTTATCCCTGCTCCTGTCATGCTTGTCCTCGGTAAATCTCATCCAAACCGCATGTTTGGGGCTGCCCTGTTCTGTGGAATAATGGAGCACTGTCACCTTATCAAACTGAGATGGCTCATCCCTGTGCAAGAATTTACCTGATTTGGGCGACCCGTCTTTTGATGACTTGGAGACAAACTCTCTTTTGGGGCTACCGCTCTCCTCCTGACGGGCTTTGTCAGTCACCATTGCTGCATCCTCTGTGTCGGACTGAGACGACGACACATCAGGTTTCTCCGAGAGGAGCATTTTCTCAGCAAACCTGTACGACTCACCCCTGATCTCTGATTGCTCGTCGTCACAATATTCTATGGAATGCTGGCTTAGCAGTTTTAGGGCTTTATATGAATCGTCTGCTACCAGCTGGGCAGAGCTAGGGCGACTATCCTCCTCCTGTGACACTGGGGTGTTCACCCGGGATGTTTCCAGGAAGGAGGGCAGGGATTCTTCAGCAGTAAGCTCCTCCTCCTCCTGTTGGTTATCATCGTAATCAATGAGTTCCTTAATTCCACGGTCCCCTTTGTAGACATAAAGCTCGGGGTGTTTCTTGGTTTCCCTGATGATAACCTCAGTTGGCTCTGCCGTGCTGTGGCCCTTTTCAATGTGAACCTCGATTATCCTTTCGACTTTGGGCTTGGATTTCACGTCTCTGTCGAGAAATCTAGGTGTCAGCTCGTCACCTTTGACAGAATCCTGGCTGGCCTTGTGTTCGAAAAGGCCTGCTAGTTCTTTGGATGGGTCTCTACCTGACTGGAAAGCTTTCATTATATCTCTAACTGACATTGCTTCATCTATCAGCTCCGCGCCGTCACTCAGTTGGGGCTTGTGATAGACCATTCTAGTGGTGGTAGTAATATGAGTTTCCTCTTTGAGACACATGCTTTTGTTCATCATGGAGTCCTCCTCAGGCATTTTCATCTGCAGGGCTTTGGATGAGCTTGTTAAAGAAGCCTCTGGCTCTGTGGGAGGAAGAGCAGATGCAGCTTCCTCCATGAGCAAAGGCTCGCAAGGATCATCGGGATGCTCATAGCTCCTGATGTGCACCACCTCAGTCCTGGTCTCAGTTACACAGGGAGGGATGGGGGAATCTGCAAATAAAGGCTTAGGTCCTGTGCTTTCTGCACTCTGAGGAGCAGAGGGTGTCTTTTCACTCCTGGTTTCAAACCCGCTGTCTGACAAGGGGCTCTTATCCTGCTCATGAGACAGGTCCTCTGGCGATTCCAAAATAGTGTCCGTCCCTTGGTAAGATTCAGCAAGTTTGCTTAGGTCTTTCTCCGAGGGAGATCTGAGCATGCCCGAGACCGGTGGAGGCATTTTGAGTTTGTGTTCCTGTATCGACATGGACGGTTTGAGCACACGTTTCTGCTTCTCCTCCCCTTCCCTCTTTACCTCCTCCTCATACCTGCATTTCAGCTCTGCCATTTTGGACAGAGAGCTTGCACCGATGTCGTTGGTCAAAAAATCTACAACTTTAGCCAGCTCTAAGTCCTTGCCTGACATCGACTGGTGCTTGAGCAGGAGCGTGTTTTCGTCTAAGGGAGCGTAAGGGTCTGAGAGGACGTTTCTTTGTGCCTCTTCAATCTCCTCTTTGGAAAACTCCTCCCAGTCATCATCTGATGCCCTCTCTTTAACTGACGTGACCTTATCTTCACTGTTGACATCTTTCTGTAATATCTCACTGACTTTCACTAAATCTTCTTTTACCTTCTCTACTAAGGTATATGGCTCCTCATCCTCCAGCTTGGCCTCCTTAGGGGTGCCAAGGTGCGACGTCTGGACAGTTTTGACTGCCGTTTGCGTGTCTGTCTGTAGGATGGCAGTCATTCTCATGAGGTCCTCTTTCATGTCTGCTACATCTTTTAGTATCTCCTGGTTGGAAGCCGCAGCCGGGTGGATGATGGGAGGCGTGATAAACGGAGGGGATTTCAATTGGGACTTGAGTTTTGATGCCGTAACACAGGAAGATAAAGAGGAGGATGAGGTGCGGGTGGAATCGGGCAGTGCCATTTTAAGAGAGCCCGGCCCTGGTTTGACGGGGGTCTCTGGGATGACGTTGACCAATGAATATACAGGTACGGTCACCGTGTGAGATGAAACTGCCGAGCAGGAGGAGGCAGCCACAGATCTCAGAGAACCATAAGAAGTGTTTGCTGCTGCAGATCTACGCGAGGAGGACATCGATTTAAGGGTGCCATAGCCCGACACAGAGTCTATAGCTTCATTTATGGCTGCACTCACACCAGATGTTGCCGCCTGAGTGGTGGCTTGGATCCTCTCTTGAAGGCTGCTACTCCTCTCCGAGAAAAGGCGAGAAGAAGGTGAGGAAGGCGTGGAGGAGGAGGACGGATATTTGACCGGCGAGACGTTGCCGTTCATCATGGACAGCTCCGACGAGGCGATGGTCGTCTGTCCAGTTGAGGAAAGAGATGAGAGGGAAGTCCTTCCTCCGCGGGGTGAGAGTGTTGAATCTGCCGAGGTTTTCAAAGAGGACAGGCTGGAGATGTTTTTAACAGAGGAAATGATTGGTGCTGCATCTGTTGCAACTGTGGGTCCAAGGGCAGTTTTAAAAGCCAGACTGGAGCTGTACATGTTGTAAGGTGGCGAGGGTGGAGCTGCTGACTTGTCTGGTACAGAGCCATTGGTCATTGCGTGTATTGGGGAAGTCCTTGATGTGTAGGCTGAAGCAAGGTTTTTGATAGATACTGGATCTGTGGCAGGTTTACAGGGGCTTCCAGGGGAAACGAAGCTGGCAGACCCCTGGACGGGATACTGACCCTGTTGGACAACTGTTTTGATTGGTGAGGTCCTGTAGGACCTCAATGGTGATGAGGACACTATGTCGCTAACAGATTTAGCAGGGGATGAGAGGTTAGGTGGTGACGGTGGAGCTCCCAGGGTTGCTTTGATAGGTGTAGGACATGCAGGAGACTGGGAAAAGGACCATGTAGATTTCAGTGGAGAAGCAGCTGGTGAGCCTGCCGGTGAATCGGCAGAGGTGATGGAACCCCCCATTCCGACGGGCCTTGTTTGGCCAGGGACGGTAATAGGAGCAGCCGACCATGGTGAGTAAGCTCTGGTTGGAAAGACAGGTTTGTGAGGGTAACCAGCAGGCAGTGTTCTTGCGGTTGTGCTTCGCTCAACTGCTGTTTCTTCAGGTGAATTTGTAGAGATAATGATATAGAGGTAATGGGGAAAATTAAAAAAAAAAAGAAAGAAAAAGAATGCAGAATAGTAAAGATAAGAGAAAAATCATGTTGGGGAAAGAAAAGGAAGAAAAAAAATGTGAAAGAAGAAGAGATCAGAGGAGGGAAAGTTGGTCAGTGATGCCGTCCTGGTATTAAGGAAGGAAAAACAGCAGTTTTATGAAGTGCTCAGAAAAGATATTTGACTACTGGTTGGAGATGGAGCTACAAAAACAAAACAGCTGTGTTCCTGTGTGATTCAGGAATGGAGGATGGCTCAAGACACGGCAGCAACGACGTAATGTATAAAATGAACAAAGCACACACAGCAGCAAAGTAAAAAAAAACAAAAAACCCCAAAGACAATGGCAACTGACGACAGAAAAATGGCAAGACAAATGCACCAGGGTTTACACAAATAACAACTTCTCTCTTTGGACTTCAGATGTCCTACGAACAGCATATGGATTCTGATTCTAATGTCAATCTGCTTTTTTTTTTTTTTTTTTTTTAAATTTTTTTTGGTAAGTGCCTTTTATCTGTTTGGTCCAGAGGTTACAAAATGACAGATTCCCCAGAGACGACCACGCAGTAGAGCCAAGGGCTGCAGAAGTTTCCATTTTCCCTTTCATATACAACAAGTGAAACATGACAAAATGTGGTCTCCAAGACTGGCGTTTTGGCCCATTTTGTCATGCAAGATCAATAAAAATTGGTGACAAGCAGAGATTGTGAAGAACTGATAAAAAAAATAAATAAATAAATAAATCAAAACACCCAAAAGACAGCCAAAGTCAAGACCTCCTAACATGCATTTTTGTCCTCAAAAAGCTGCTACACCATCACAAAGCCGACTCAGAGGGGACAAAATGTAAAAGACATACAATTTTTCTTTGACCGCACTCCAAAAATGTCTGCTAACATCATGGTCGCTTCGGCTGGGTAAGTCAAAGAAAAATCATGGCGCTGCTGAACTGGTGAAACTCAGCGGTGGAAATCAACCAAACCAAAAACCCCAGTCCAGGTACAACTCACAACGTGGGCAAGCACAGCACGCACACTCAAAAAAACCACTCGTTGATCCATGCAAAAAAAAAAAAATGTACCATGTTGCGAAAAACAAGCATGTGGACAGTGCATGTTATGCAAGGAGAGAAATATCCACTTAATTACACTGAGTCACATCTATCTACAGCACGGACTGCACACGCATTTTACAGTGTTAACCGGAACTGTTAATGGCCTAACTTACAGTCGACATTGTTGCAGTCATGGGTTCTGTTAGTGAAAATGACAGACTCACTCAGTGCAGGCTCGGCCAGATAGCTGTAGCGCTTACGTAAGGCTAGAGATGCAAAGGTATGACGTCGCTCTGGCTTTTCAGTCTGCAACAATAGCAAACAACACAAGATCTATCAGTTCTAGGCCACCCGAATCGTGTAGCGCTGCCAAATGAGCAACATTTGGACCTGGCAATTTTAAAATCGAAGCAAACACAATACTCCGGATTAGCTGGTATTACGTAAATCACATTTAATTACATAATACCGCAGCGAATTCTCCTTAAAGAGTATTCACTGCACTTGTAATATCCAGAGAGCTCTACTTAAAATATGCTATTATATAAAGCCAGTCTGCTAAACCTAATAAGCTGATATGGCCACAAACTTACTTTTAAGCGCTGACAAGTGCAAACGGTTTATTTTGGCCGGGTTTTAATTAAGGTGAAATCTTAAATTATGGACAACGTTAAGTATCACAGCGCAATAGAGATTGGACATTAAGCAAAAGAATTTTTTTTTTTTATACCTACAATATTTCATGCAAAACTGAGCAGCTTAAGGTTGTTTTGCCCAAGGAAAACTCATTTCCCTTGTAGATGCGTAAATAATAAGGCTACGACGAGCAGAGCAGGGCCGCTAGAGATTCAGCAGAGGAGAGCACATGGTGGGGAGGGTGCGGTTTACCTCATCCTCGGCATCTGACTCCATTTCCTGGTTCCCAAGATGCATTGCAGAAACAGGGGGAGTAACATAATGGAAAGCAGGGGGGGAAAGAAACATCAGGGTGTGAAAAAGGAGTGATTGACAAAAGCTCAAACTCAGAAGAGAAGCCACATAAGCAAACGCGGCAAAGGAGAACAAAAATCAGGCCACACAAACACCAAATCAAAGGAAGGGAAAGAAAAAAAGCACCAAAACTCAAGCTGCAGAAACGGCAAATTCATTCAAGCCAGAAAAAAAAGCCAGCCTGATAACAAAAAAAATGAAAAAAAAAGCCCTCAGCCAAAAGCATCCAAATCAAAAAGGTAGATCGGAATAAAAATGAAACAGCCAATGACAAGAAACCACTGCATAGATAACCAATACACGTAGAGAGAAGCCTTAAACAGATAAAAGACACAGAGGCGGCAGTTGGGCCGAAGTCTTCCTCTGTCTTTGATCTATCAGTGTTATGGGGGGGGGGCGGGCGGGCCGAAACTACCCTAACCATGATTATGGTTATGGAGGTGACAACAGAGAACGTTGAGCTCGGGCTTACCTTCTTCACCGCAGGGAGCGTGATGTTTAGGTTGCACACGGCGGTTTGCGGGAGGCCTTTTGTGGTCTTACACTCTTTGAGGAAAGTAAGACGGCCGCAAGGCTCCTGGCTGGGGTCTCTAACCTGGGGCGAGAACATTCCTTCTTTATGTAGCTTGTGTCGCCGGGAAGGCCGCGACTGCGACGGCCGGCGCGCTTCGGCGCGAGCACGCGCTTCGGCGCCGTGCAATTGCGTCTGCAGACGTGTGTTTCTTGACATCGAGTCTTATTTGTCGTATTTGAACAATCAATTATTTAGCACAGGACATGACTAAAGAAACACTAAAACTTGCTTACATCCGGCTTTTATTTTCACTATAATGGGGGTAAATCTTACCCGCCGGGTGGACATGCTAATTACGATGGCAGGTGCGCCACGGGAACAAGCTCGTTACTTAGCCTTAGCCCAAATTCCGCCTGTCTTTTTGTTCGGCTTACGTTTGAAACAGACTGAAATACACCACAAATGAGACGTGGCATTAACCAACTCTCATTGGCTTACGTGAAATGTTCCGTTATTTTACTGTCCTGTTATCTGGTTTGTTCGGGACATCGACAAACTGATGACATCAAACCTCATGTGCCGGAGGAAATTAAAAAAAAAAAAAAAACGAGATGCAAACGCATCAATCAGATCATCTTACTTTTAGACGGTTTACTCAGGTTTTAAGAACCTGCGTATACATGCTAGTTTAGGTGCGAAAAGTTTGTAATTCTCCTGAAGACATTGTTACAGCCAGGCCTCTTTTTAGAGCCACAGCTGCCGGCCCCTGCTTGGCCTTTAGAAAGAATGCGGTTTTAAGGCACTTCCGTGTTGGCTTCCCTGCCCAGACCTGCAAAGCATCTGTTCATCGTTCACACCATTACATCAGAATCATGTCAGTTGTAAAAAAAATCTGTTATTTTTTTTGTCTGTGTAGTGAAGCATCGAGGAAGAAGCACTTGTAAGCTGTACACCAAGAGTATCATTAGATAGCTAGGCTTGTGTTTTTTTGTTGCTGCTATGTTGTTGTCTTTTTTTTTTTTTAAACTGGAGACGACCATATTTGGATGGTCGTATTCTTTCGGATGTGCTATTTGTCAATAACAAGGGAGCAACACCTACATGTTTTACTCGGAATGGGACCTCAGTTTACAACACGGTAATCTCATCGGGACAATGTTTACTGAGGCAATAAATCTAGTGAGAAGTAGCATCGTTTTCTCAAAGACTCGTGTGTCGGACCTCAGATCTGCATGTGAGACCAGACCCGCAACCACAGGTATCAGTCCCTGCTGGTCGTGAGAAAGAATGCAGTTTTAAGGCTCTTCAACATGGGCTTTGCCTTACAGACCTGCAATGAATGTTGTTGACACAGTTTAGGCTAAACTTCTCAGAGTTTTTACAAGCCATCTTCAGATGCGTTTCTTTCTAACTGAGCACTACGTACTGTTGTGTATACAGGGTACTGTTATTGTAGTCCTAAGAGCACTAAATGATACAAAAGGATTGATTGTAGAGACTGTGAAGTTAATGGGCTGAACGTTGACATTAAGTTATTTGGCAGGGGCCAAAGGGAACTAAGTAATACTGTGTCGACAGAGTTCATTGCATCGAGAGCTAATGTGGGGGAAGAGTGGTTGCAGAAACATGGAGTACAACTAAAATTTTGCAATTTTAGGAACTTTCATTGAGGTTTTTGTCATGTCGATGCAAAGACCCTCAAAAGGCACATTCCAACCTGAAAGGAAGGAATGGTATGATGATGGAGTGTATGCTGGAGTGTACCTTGACGCAGAAGGGCAACCGGTTCTCCTTGAAGGCATAGAAGTTAAGAACTAACTGCTGACCAGCTTTGGTGAGAGGAGCCAAGTTCCCGTAGCAATCCACATAAATGGGTCTGCCCTCCAGGACCTGGGTGCACATCAACATGATTAGGAACAATAATCGCATGTAGTGGGAAAAAAATGTCTCAATGTTGTGACAGAAATTTGTTTACACAGGCCCAAAACTTCACCCATAGACAAGCAAAAGGTGACAGTTTGGAGAACAAAAATCTTTTAATGGAAAAAAGCTTGAGCAGAACTGGAATCAAAGTGCTTTGCCTCGACCCCCTTGGGTTGACAAAAAGGACAGACAGGAGAAGGAAGGGAAAGGAGAAAGCACAAGTACCTCTATGTCTTTGCTCCTGGCCACCTCCTCAAAGTTCTCCTGCTGCTCCAAGGTCTTATCCACCTTGTCGTCCGTCATGCAGAAGCACCTCAGTCTGGACTCTACTGTGTCATTCATCTTGGCAAACACCACAAACTTGGCCATGTAGGGCACGCAGATGAGCTCCCTGTAGAGCTGCGTGGCCAAGCCCACCGTCTCCGGGATCTGGTGGCAGTCCGCTAGCCAGAACCTGCGCAAGAAAAAAAAAAAAAGATCAACATTGGAAAGGTAGCAATGAAAAAAAGGCAAGCTTAAGAGTAACAAAAGTCGTGTCTCTAACCTGGCAGAGACGTTGGTAGTGAAGGAGACACAGTCGTTGACGAAGGTAAGCGGAGTCGTGCCTGTGATGTCTTCCCACTGGGCCGGGGATGTACCACCTGGCAGACAGTCAGATGGGGTGACATGAATCATGCACAAGCTCGACATTCTCTGATATACTGTATCAAGACAGACAGATGCTATCGGTGTGCTGCGGGGATGGGGCAGGTCTTAGTCAGCGCCTTGTCCCCCTCGGCAGAAAGGGAAAGTGAGACAACTGCACAGCCCTCATCCATCTCCACTCCACCGCAGGCAGACTTAACAATCCGGAGTCCTGGAAAGTTTCCGGGAAAGACACTGAGGCCCCGTTTCTGAAGCTCAGTTCATTTCAGCCGGTGACATTTTTTTTTTTTAGTTTCGATTGCCTAAAGTTGTTGATGGTACCAGGATATCTGTACTCAACTGAACCTTGCTATTGGTCCCCCTTCTGTTGAGGTACCTGGCATACTGATCTCGCACCTAAAAGGCGCAGCTGGACGCAACGCAATCCACTGAACTATGCACAGAATTATTACCTCCCTGTGAGGGGAGTACAGACGTGAAGAGTTAACCGGGGTGAAGTGTAAAATTCCAGGCTGGTTTTTTTTGGATGCCCAAAAAATATTGGGAAATATGTCACATTCTTCTCTTTCTTTGGATTAATTGTTAGGTTAGATTATGATATCATGCGACTTAAGTGGCTATCACAGCTATCACCCCCCAGTATGTAACACACCTAAAAAGTAAGTGTACGGCTGGTGGGCACAAACACAGATCTAAGGTTTACATTTCTAATGTTGATGGAACTGAGGTGAACCGGACTGAACGGTGGAAACCACCTAAAACACACCTGTGATGCTACAGAGAAGGCGAAGGCAGGGAGTGCTGTCTCCTTTGTAGCCATTGGTGAGACCCTCCCCTGAGAGGGGCGGGATTGGAATTGTCATGGTGATGGGTTTATGGAACTTCCTCCGCCTGGGCTCCACGGTAACGATGGGGCTGAAGGTTGCTCGGTTGCCAAGGATCTTCTTCACGGTCTCGTCGGGCACCGGCTGGGCCTGGTTGGGAGAGGTGGTGGTGAATGAGTGCGTGCGTTCCATTCCGCTATTCCTGAGTGGATCACTGGAAACAGCAGATCTGCCGGCTCACCTGCAGTCCAACCTTGATCTTCTTGGTCAGCGCTCCCTCGGGAAAGGAAGCCTGGACCAATGGGACGCTCCGGCTGCAGAGAGTCCCGCCCTCGGGGCCCATCTGATTGGTCTCCTGCCTGATCCGAGACACCACCGCAAAGTACTGCGGGAAGTCCTTCGTGATGATGCGGCAGATTCTCTTCCTCTCCAGCTCATCAGGACTGTCCAGTTCTGAAGTGGAGGAAAAAAAAAATGCTTTTATTGTTACAAAACCTTCATCGCATCAACTGACACAACACGTGAAGAAATATTTATTTTCCACATTACCTCAGTTCCTACTTAGTAGCACCAAACCTGAGTTAGAACCTCAAAAATGTTTGTCTTTGCAGTTTTTTTTTGTTGTAATTTACTGCTGATATTGTAATCAGCTTACTGAGCCACACTAAGACCATCATCAAGAGACTGACTGGTCAAATGACAAATAACACACCTGAGAATCTATTTATACTCGGCTTTAAAGTGCATCTTGGGCAATCATATCATAAGTGGACAACACGAAACATCACCACATCTGTCTACGAGCGACATGCTATCACAATGAAAACACCTTTCCCCCCCCCCCGGATGAGTCTATCCAAGTATTAAAAGGAAGAAAAAAGAAAAAGCGCTTTACCTTCGTCCATCCCATTGAGGAGCTGGTTGAGGTCGTCGGTCTTGCAGTCGTACAGGTGCTCCTTCCAGGATTCTCCGTTCTCACTGCGCAGGAGGATCAGTTCCCGCTCCTGCCCACGCATGGAGCCAAAATGGGGGATCTCCACTATCACAGGCCTGGTAAAGAACAGGTCACAGATATGTGGTTAAATAAATCATATTTTATTCGCTTTTTTTTGTTTTTATTTTAGAATCTACAGTGCGGTTAGTAAGATGGGCATTTCCACTTGACAACATGAAAATGATCGGAACAAGAGAAAGAATTTTTACTTGTCAAGTTTGGGGAGGGAAAAAAAAACAACAACAACAGACAAACAAAAAAAAACGCGACAGTTCAGAGCGTGAATGGAGACTTGGTGCTGCGGAGGACAGTGATGCGCTCGAGCGATGGCCGTGGCCGTGCTTGCACTTCGATGGGACATTCAGAGAGGATGTCACAGCCGGACTCGACGGGTGCGGCGGGATGAGGAGCGTGAACACACAGCACCGCGCGACAGGTCCGTCCCCCCTCGGAGGGGGAACAAGGGAGGCGTGGAGAGGAACCACGTTCACTGACCATCTCCTGGGGAACCCCAAAAGAAAAGAGACTCGGGAGTGATTATTGCTCCTGCTGCGAGCGGCTGGGTCCCGTAGGAGCACACGATTTCCTGTCAGCGCTCAAAGTTTGTTTGGTTATTTTGATCTCGAATTGCGCGGCCGGGGCTTTCTTGCAAAAAGGCGGAGACACATTTTTTAAAAATCTGAATATCGTAAAAACAAAACAACAACACGTGGATAACGGGACCAAAATGGCTTCATTTTTTAATTTCATAATGCACCATATTGATTTTTTTCCATACTCTTGAGTTCATATCAATTATATTATGACTACAGAAGTCTTTGTATGCACAACCCCCAAATTTGGAAAAAAAAAAGTTGGGACGATGTGTAAAATGTAACTAATGATTTGCAAATCTCATAGCCATATTTTATTCACCCATTGGACATAAGCAACTTATCAGATTTTGAAAATGAGACATTTTACCCTTTCATGGCAAAGACTAGAAAATATTTTTTAAGTTATTTTTATTATTTTTGAGCTACTTTTCCAGCTTTTTTTTGTGCCCCTGTTCAAACCATTTTCAGACGTGTCGCTGCCATCAGATTTGAAATGAGCTGATATTTTTCATGAAATGGTCAAATGTCCTAGTTTCAAATATCTGATAGGATGTCTGCGTTCTACTGGGAGCAAAATATGGCTTTATGAGATCTGCAAATCATTGCGTTCTGTTATTATTTACACCTGATACACTGTCCCAACTCTATGTTACGGATGTCATCATCAGTGTTGTGCCACTGCAGCGGCGATGAATCAAAAACGGTGATCCGAAATAAATGAGTCCGCATCTGATGACATTTGCCAATGTTGCCATGGAGACCACGTGGTCGGTCAAACCACATGGGCTGAAGCGTATTAGGGTGCAACTCTGACTAGAAAACAACGAAGCCTCACACGTGTATTTTTGAAGTATCACATTCGAAAAGGTTAATGGAAATGGCAAAATTCCCCAGATTTCTCAAAAAAAAAAATGTTCGCATTAGCTGGAGGTGTTTCTTTTTTTCTCGAAAAAGAGTAAATGCACCTCGTTGGAGCTTCGATGCAGCTAAAATCCGCCGCCGTAGCTGCGGAGCAAGAATACTGTCATTCTGCTCTTCCCTTAAATAGCAGCACTAGTGAACACCAACAGTTCACGAGTGGTCTGCTATTTCAAAAGTGTGCAACCTATCAAACTAAGAGTTTGCCAACCTATCAAACTACGAGTTTGCGGAAAAACGTGTTTGGTTTGCGGCGTTTTCAAGTTTGCTTCAAATTGGCGGGCGTCTTGAATCTTCCAAATTTGTCTTTATCACGTGGATAGTTCCCGTGCCACTGACAATAGTCCGGCTCGACGTCGGACCCTCCGATTAATTTCCATGAAGCTAACTAAGAGCTTACGAGAAGCGTGCTGCTCTGCAGGCAAGGGTCAGGGAGCTGAAATGGGCGTGGGGCCTCACTAGCATAGTCATACCCTCAATAAAAACATTGCTGCGGAATTACATCAAAGTCATTTTAAGGCCATTAGATTTTTTTTTTCTAGACAAAAACTTCTAAATATACCATTTTGAGGCACAGAGATGAGTTTGTGAGGCATTTAAAACTAATTAACTGTCAATATAACTGACAAATCGGTTAAATGTTGAAATCCTAGAGCTCCAGTTCGGTCTCTGTGATGGTTACCGTGGGCAACGATGAGGTTTCCCACTCTAACCCTTCCCAGCTACCCGAAGAATGACTATTTTGTTGTCAAGTCAAACAAGTACGGAGCTTAAAAACTGTTCCTGTCACTCCTATAATTCATGGTAAACCCCAGTAGTTATTGAAGCGCACAAAAAATAAATAAAATAAATAAAAAAAACATTAGCCATAAGTTTCACATCCATTGAGAATTTATGCAACATTTGACAAACGTTTCACTCTTAATCCGGTCAACATTGCTGCTTTTAGTGTCCTATTGACACACACACGACCATCCAGCCATACCCTTCATCATCAATGGCTCTGTAAACCCATCTCACACACACGCGCACACTCACACACGTACACACACACCGTACGCATACCGTGGGATGACATGAAACCGGTCTGAAAGGTGAAATAGAGTAAGTGCAGTCATGGGAAGCAGGATGATGCTCGGCTTGGGGAGGAAAGGGCACATGCCCAACAAGCGCAGTCCAGCCCAAACAGCCAATCAAAAACCTCTACTTTCAGTGATGTCAGAAGCCCACTGAAAGCCTCCGAAATTAAAAAAAAATAGACAAATAAAGACACAATGCTCTAAATGAAAGAGTCTGGAATCAAACCGCCATGGATTCAAAGCTACATTGTGTAGTTTTAGGAAGAATTTGAACAATCTCTCTCCACCCTGTAATTGCTGTCGAGGCTTGAAAAATTCACTTCTCCGTGGTGGACCCGCCTTCCCGCCAGCGCTGCACGAATAAGATTCCCTTTCCAAAATGTTAGCCATCCTCCCGTCGGGGGAATGTTGGGGGAAAACACCTGCGCCACTCACTGACTTCTTCCCAAAACCACATGGCGGCCGCTCAGCAGTCATGTCGCGATAAATCAAAGTCAACGCAGACGTGTAAAATAATCACATCCATCAGCATGAATCAGCCCCGCAGTCATGTCGGTTCCCCGGGGAGGTGGGAGGTACAGGACGGAGGGGAGCGGGTGGGTGGGTGGGTGGGCGGGTGAGGGGGGGCGGGTGGGGGTGGGGATGCTATGTTTGGTTCCTACCCAACAAATCTAGTTCCTCTGGGTCCCAGCTGAAGCACTGGACTAACCAGGCTCTCGGCTTCATTAAGGGCTGGCGGCTTTCTGGGAAGATGGAGTTTACTGTGTCCACAGGGTAAAGAAACACACACACACGCGTCCACACATACACAAAACACACACTTGCAAAGTCAGTGAGAGCACACACACACACACACACCACTGAGCTCTAGCTATGCATCGGTAACAAACTACTGTCTGCGTGTAGGTGAGGGGACATCCGGTGTTGCGCCAGGTTGGTTCTAACTGGAGATGACAGCACCGCCCGTGTGTGTGTGTTCATCCTCGAGTCTTCTTACATCGTAACAGGGTAACATTTAAATATCATGGAGTCATGCAAGTCCAAATGGAGCGCAGGGAAGATCAATCAAAAGACATTTAATCCACTACGAAAATGTTGCAATTTCAGAATCTCAATTATGGGCATTTACCGCTTTAATATTTGTTTTCCAGTACCAGTGTCTTTGTGTTTTGTGCTGTTGATAGAAAGCATGAATTTTTTTTAGACACGTCCGTGGACTGAGAACTTAGTGAGAACATGAGCGGCAACCTTCCTAAAAACCATCCCTGATGTTCAAAGTCTGGCTTTTTAAGTTTAAAGCTGACCCGTTGTACTTTAATTATCTATATTTCAATATCTAATTTCATCCAATACGTGAAAACTTTCAAACAGTAAGGAAACTGCGTGGGATGGCGCGCAAACGCCCTTCAAACTGTCGCCTCGTCATGTCCTTATATGGTCATCTGCCGATTGCGCGGCACTCCCACCAAGGCGTTCGGCCAATCAGAAGACACCAGGGTTTTTTTTAAATAGAGGCCTCGAACTGAGGGGCCGCATAAAGGGCCGCCTCAAGATAAATAAGGAAGTGAAAACTTTTATCATATGAAAGTGTGATTATTATGGTGAAAATAATTCAAAAAAATAAGCTACTTGTGTATTTATGGTCTTCCTAAAAATAAATAATACGACATATTTATGTTTTTAACCAAATTATAATATTTTTTCCCAATTAGCTGAGCTGGCCCATCATGTTGCGCATATTCCCACGTGATCTCAGAATCTCCCGATACCCGTGGTTCGCTGCTCAGACTTAATTTGACAGGCTTGACGAGCACTGCCACCGCGTGAGTGGCGACACAAACACAAATATTGGCTTTTCTTTTCTCGCGCTCCGTAATCTACGCTCGCACACGTCAGGCGGCGGCGCCTCCTCTCGCCTGCCAAAACACAGCTGGACCGCCCGCCCGGGTGTGAATGCAGTAAAAAAAAAAAAAAAGAAAAAAATCGCAGCTGCAGGCGCGGCGCCTCCGTCGCGCACATTCACACGCTCGCACCTCCAGATGTAAACGCAGGGTGGTTGGGGGATGGCGATGGCGAGAAGCGAGAGGGAAGGAGATGTCAGGTCACCCAACAGAAATTGCGCGCGCGCGCGCACACACACACACACACACACGCAAAAAAAAAAAAAAAAAAAAAAAAAAAAAAAAAAAAAAGGGAAAAACAAAAAAAAAAAAAAAAAAAAAAAAAAAAACAACCCC
>CAAKHG010000187.1:333-13786 GCA_901007715.1 Dactylopterus volitans
TCTGAAGTAAATGAACGACGTGATCCACACCTGCATGTGACGGATGATGTTTGTAACTTGTTATGAGGTTATCTGAGCTCTGCTGATATTTCCGTATATAATATTTTCGCGGCGACAGTCTTTTGTCGTCGGTTGAATTTACTCCGATGAAACCGTCCTTTTGCTCGTTGGGAGTTTTATGCACCAAGTGCATAAACCCTGCAGGGACTTGATGAGCCATTTACTGAAAGAAAAAAGGGTGAAATTAACAACCGTTTTAAGTCTCAACGCTTTGCAGAATCGAGACGGAATCTGCAGCGTTTCCTCTGGCGGCGCTGAGCTCGGTATCGCTGCCTCGCTCTGCCGTTAGCATGCCAGCAGATATGCAGCAGACACTGAGCCACGTCCACGTTATTTGGAGTTTGGAGACGGCGTTTGGTCCCCCTGAGAAAAAATATCTGGAGCTTCACCCGCTGCACGTTGCCGCCACCGGCTAGCCGCTAGCAGTGCCGCTGGGCTCGGAAATATCAAGCGGTTTCGAGGGGGTTTGTTTGTTAGCAGCGGCAGAGGCAGCAGCGGCAGAGGCAGCAGCGGCGGCGGCAGCTGCAGCAGGACCAACCGTCTGCTGGAATCAAGTGTGGTGTCATTTCAGAGCGGCGGTGCGCCCACGCTTGGTGAAAAAAAAAAAAAAAAAAGGGACGCGTTAAAAGCCGTCGGCTAATCCAGCAAACGTCCCCTCGGTGGCATCGGGGTTGACGGGATTTGTCGCCGTGCGCAGACGTGTCGGCGTCACGAGAATGCGGTCCGGACCCGGAATTCTTGCGAGAAGAAGGCAGACATGTCCTCCCAGAGGCGAAAATTAAATTTATTAAGATAAAAATACATCGATGTCATGTTCTCGCTGAGCTGCCGGGACATGTCTTCCATCTGTCCCCCCCCGGAGGTGTTGATTTGGTCCCCTGCCTTTACTGTCTCGGCTGTAATGAGCTCATCTTGAAGAAGCTTACTCAGCATGGAAACATTAATTTGCAGCGGTGAATAAGACCCCAGTTATTCTTTAATTGACCTTGGTTAACTCAGCATGAAGGGAATAGAATTATCATTATTAGTTTATACATTATGTGCATTCTTACCCTGGGAAACATTACGAGCTCGTAATTTTTACCACCTGACCAAAATATATATATATTTTTTTGGTTCGACATCTTGAGTTACACAGATTCTGCAAATGGACAAAGCAAATATTAAAATTTTGTTTATCATCACAGCTTGACCCTTTAACACCCCGGTTTGCCTGAGTGAGAACGTAAATCACCAGTTTGGACCTTGATCACAGCGCTACAGTATCCATACGATGATTTTTCAGTCTTACCGACAGTTCCATTGAGAATTTTTTCCAAAATGCCACAAAAGCATGTGAAAACTGTGAAATACAAGGCGGAGGAAAAGGTCTTTTCTCGCGCTTCTTGCCCTTGAATGACCCATCGTGGTGGGCGCCTCAAACATGAGCACTCCCGGCCGCACCATCAAGAACACGTCGGCATATTAGTGTGCTAGCTTGATTAGGCTAAATGGCTGGTGCGGTTTTGATGGCGTCTGTTCCAAAGTCGCAAAGTCATCTCTTCGTTTTCTAGTGACAGTTTGGTTTACTAGCTTACCGGCTTAAAATGTTTGCGAGGTGTATAAGTTGATGGCTTCATGGTTTGTCATTTTCAGCTAAAGAAAAAGGTTGCGGGTGGAATTACAGTGTGCTACTGCTTGACTTTGGTGAGAGCCACGCTAGCTGTCTTCCCCCTTCCCTTCAGTCCTTGGGCCAAGCTAAGCTAAGCTAAGCTAACAGCCTCCTGGCTCCGGTGTCGAGATAAACAAAAAGATGCTGTCTCATCCTCTCATCTGTCTCTCGGTAGAAAAGCAATAAAGACTATTTCCCTTAATGGCAAACCCTTTTCTTACCTTTCATTTAAGGACCTTGCTATCTTTCATTTCTGTGCAGGACACAGCAGACTTACATGCAATATTTGCATTGCTAGCCATATTAAACCGATAAGCCAGGGCCAGTTCTTGACATGAGGGGAACTGTTGATTTTCTCAGCCGTCAGAGGAGTCCAGACTATGATGCCATTGATCCTTATCGAGCGGAGTGAGGCCGGAGGCCGCAGGTCCACTAAGATGCCTTAATCCAGTTCGCTGGCAGAGCCGAGTGACGCTCACAGTCAGCATGTCCTGGCAAAGTAGTCTGGGGATGCACAACAGTCTGAGAATTTTAACTAACAACCAGTAAACAATAACAACAATCGAATACTACTGTTTTACCCCTCCCCCATCATCCTCAGTGCAATACTTTGTTTTACCTCCGTCTTCCAGTTTTTCTCCTCCTTCATCGCAAGTCCACCTCCCATTCAGGGTACATGGGTCCGAGTCCAATGCTGGGCTGTGCTGGTCGACACCTGGCCATCAGTTTATGATTTCACCAAGTAACCTCAGGTGTTTTAACATTTGCTTTTTTTTTTTTAGCTGAGCTAAAACCAAATACATATATTTTGGTGCATTTCACGCCTTTATTTGACAGCTCTCTCAGAGTGAGACAGGAAATGTTGAGAAAGAGAGCAGGGCAGTGACATGCAGCAAATGTTCTGGCCAGCATGGGAGTGAACCAAGGACTCGCTAGTAGCTACTCGTTCGAACCATTTGGCTATCGAGGCCCTGTGATACTTACACTTTTGTCAGGGAGTTCTTCCTTGCCACTAAGTGCTTGCTTGTGTGGGGAACTATTGGGTCTCTATAAACTATGAAGGATGTCTTCTAGACCTGTGCTACATCACAAGAGCCCTGAGAGAACTTCTGTTGTGAATTGACGCCATATAAATAAGTTTGAATGTAGCTGAGTTGCATTTAAATGGGTACTCCTCGGCTGCTGTTTTGGTTTTGGGAACCCGCTATCTTCTCTGGGATCGGTTGATCCACAAAGGATCCACCTGTTGGATCCCCCAAAGTCAGGAGAAGGAGGCCACATTCCTGGAGCCCTCAAACTGGGACGTTTGTTGAACCACCGTGACACGCCAGCTCTTAGAATGCAGCCTCCAAACAACAAAGCTATGATATTAAATCAGGTCATTTTTCAGAATCAAAATCATCTCTTAGCAGTAATCCAGTACTTCTGAAAACTACATCTCTTTGTGAATTTTTTTCAGACAATTCTGCAGCAGTTTAAGAGAGTACACACACAGGTGAAATAGCACACCCCCAAATTAAAACAAAACCGCTTATATTTTTGGAAAGTTGTCTCTTATATCCCTCAAATGCTGCATATGTTTAATCCTGGTCCATCTTCATACACGCTGTGCTTCTGAGAATGGTCCTGTGAATCCTTATTCTGCTCTAATTTGGACCATAAATCACAAGGAGACACGTCTGGCTCTGAATTACATCCGCGGGGAATGAACAAGGATAAATGGCAGCGACTTGGATATGCATGAGTATAATTATGAAGTAGAATTCAAGACGCTCCTTCTGGAAGACAGAAATTGTGCTAAATGAGATTATGGCTGCTTGTAGTTTACCCAGGATCTTGCATCGCCCTTTTTTTTTTTTTTTTTGCATTTTACCTCAGTCACAGTGATGGCGGTTTAATGCAACATCAATAAGTCATCACCAGATTCATTTCACATTGGGACCCCAGGTACAATTTTCCGGTCACCTTTGGAGGAAGTATTCGACCATGGCTAAAGCCTGGTGGAGACACGGGGTTTATAACGTCCCTCTGTACTAACAAACATGGGATGCACTCATTCGAATCGCTCGAGTTGAACTGTCCACCTCCGTAAAGGCGTCAGAGTTGATACGCCGTGTTTCTAAGCAAAGTGACACTGGTCAGCCAAGTAAATATCATCCCATAACTCCTTGTAAACTTTAAGAGTAGCAAATGTGCACATTGATGCAGAGGAAGTAGTGCTAGCTCCAGTGACTGCCGCCTGTGACCAACTCCTCATGTGCTGAGTACTTCAAGACAGAACTTCGTCTTGGAGCAGAGTTTCCTTGTCACCATCTAGTGGCCATTCGCGTTACCGCAGCTTAAAGAGCTCAAGGTTTGGCTTTCAAATTCAGTGCCAGTGTTTGGCTCGGAAATGCCCCTGAGCAAATCTACTGTAAAGACCTTGGGACTTAAGTTTGATGCTCGAGGGTGCTCAAGGCAGCGCGGAAGTTAAACCCAACAGGCTTCCGTAACCTTTCGGTCAATCCTTTGCAAAAAGATTGAATCTTACCGCAGCACCGCATGGGTTTAATTATCAGGAACAGTTCCGATGTTTTTCCTTGAAGGTAGATGGGAGTGAAAAGAAGGATCAACCTTTTCCAGTCAGCAGGCTTAAGAGAACGAGGAAGGAAATCAATTCTTCCTTTTTTGTGTGTTTTTCTGTCATTTTAATCTGAAAAGATGTTTATGAAGTTTTGAAAACCCTTTCGGTTCAACAGTGGACAGATAACTTCTTCGCATCATGTCAGGTCCAAAGCCTGGTATTTTGTGATATCAAAGCCAGGCTGTGGTCCTCCACCCTGTGGTTGAAAATGTGCTCCAAGTAACTTTACAACTTTTCTAATATTGATAAAAAAAAATGTAAGCATTTCCAGGTCAGCGTATCCAGCTGTCTCTTCCTTTCCCAGAATCCGATTCTGGCTCGGCTTCATGTGCCCACCTTAAACATCGCCGTCACGTCTCCTTTTGAATGCAGCAGCCCCTGGTCCTTAACCGCCCGATCAATGGAACTTGCAGTTTGATTGAAACGACCACGGTGACGCAGATGCTATTTATAGATGGCCTTAAACTCCATGCGGGAACTTCGTTATGCAGGATGCTCTCAGTCAATATATCCTGAGCTAAATGTCCAAAAAAAAGTTTCAATGGTCCACCCTCCACTCATGCTCCACCCCTCTAACAGTTAATGGCAAATGGCCTGGTTGTGGTTTTTGTAGTGCTGCCTACAGAAGGGCACTCAAAGACTGCAGACCTCCACCAGTCCTAGACGGTGAAGACGGACGATTTTCACCAGGTTCACTGGATCGGCCCCGAACTTTAATGAGAGCTTCCATGACCTTTGCCAACCAGCCAACCAACTGGTGGGTTGAAAACACAACCTCCTTCGCATCAGTGAGGGTAAGGGATGAAGCGAAAGAGGGGTGAGAGATTTAGGGTAAGGAGTGATGGGATGAAGGGTTGAAAGTAAGGGATGGAGGGATGACAGGGTTCAAACTAAAGAGTTAGGGAATGAGGGGTTGAAGGGTAAGGAATGAAGACATAATGGAATGAGAGTATTCAGGGTCAGGAGTGATGGGATGGAGGGTTGAAGAGTTAGGGTGAGAGGGATGAGAGGAGTCGGGGTAAGGAGTTAGGGGATGAGGGCTTGAAGGGTCGGGGATGGGGAGGTGGGATTAGAGGATGTCTGGTAAGGTGGGAATGGCTGAGAGGATGTAGGTTTAGGAAGTGAAGGGATGAGGGGATGAAGGCTCCTTGGAGGATCGGTGCTGGACCGGTAATGGCAGAAACCAGGAGAGAAGAAACTGGTGCTTTTATCTACGTCAAATGTTGTTGATGGGAACCTTCCCGGTAGCTGCACAAGCCCCGCCCCTCCCCCCTGTTACATAAATCTCAATCAAAAAAGCGATTCAACTTTGCAGACATGGAACTATCTCAAAGACCAGTTCCATCGTGTTTTGCAGAGGAGCAAAAAGACTTCCAAATGATCAAGTCAGGAAATATTCTTCCAAAGGCACTTGAGAACATGGTCGTCCCTATCATCCGCCCCTTGACTCATCTTTTCCAGACACTTCCTCCGCCCACGGCTTCACTTCTGTCAAACTGAGACAACCTCCTGCTCCCTACACTTCGCAGTCACACTTCCCACTTTGGCGATTTTTTTTTTTGGTAGGAAGTGAGTGAGGAGTCATACTCGGCTTCATGGGCACGGCGCCGTGTTCCATAAACGGATCAGAGGGCTCCAGGAGCAGAGCCGGCTGCGACGCTGTCGGGTGCCTCGAGTGTGGCAGCGAACGGTCCCGCGGATGATTTGCAGAGAAAAATCGACACTTTTACATTTATCGTGTAACGACAAAAGAAGTCGATGTTCTCTGCTCGTATACGGATTTTTACGTGGCACATTTACTGACACTCTCCTCGTGTGTCTTGTTTCACATCTAATTGCCGTAACACCTCCCCTTTATGAGCCAATCATATTCAACAACTGAATTTTGTGTTCCTCTGGTTATTTTTGTCCATATTTACGAAACAGTACTGCGGGAAATGATGATTTTTGACCACTGGCATTTTTTTTTTTTTACTATAACCATTTCCAGAAGGATTTAATTGGTCAACCATGGTCGGTACACACGAAGATACTTGAACTGGCACTTTTTCTTCTTAATTTGACTGTATGAAATATGGTGTTTTTGTTGTTGCTGACATTGCGTTCTTAACTTACGCCTATTTCTCTGTAAAGAACAAAACAAGACTCAACCTGATACATGAACAATATTTAACTTCTTTAACAAACCGTAGGCTGGTCTCCTCATGATTACTCGTTGCTTGTGACTTTAACGAACCAGTCGCCAATAATCATCGTCAAACTTGTTATGCTGTGACAACGAGGTTTGCGGGAACCTGATGGATTTAAAGATTTGAACCCAAACCCTGATCTTGTATCTAAACCATAACCAGACCTCAACCATGGCCTTAACACAACATGCAACAAAACATTCATCAGGGTATCGTATCACATGAGACACGTGTCTCTCGTCTCGTCTTCTTCCGCCTATCCGGGTCCGGGTTGCGGGGGCAGTAGTGACCTAGTCCACATTGCGCCAGACCTATATGGTATGGACAGGCCCATGTCTCTGCCCCGGGCTGGACCTGACCGGATCCCCATGGGCGAAGGTCCTGCCACCAGGCGCTCGCCGACAGGCCCCGGCTCTAGGCCTGGCTCCAGAATGGGGCCCCGGCAACCCGACGGGTGATGGTCCACAGAGGGGATGAGAAAAAACGTGAAAAACAGTTTATAATCAGTGTAATCAGTTTTACTCAACTTGCCAGTAATGAATCAGTTAGAGGAACATCATTTTCATTCGACAGGTTGTTCCCTCAGCATCTGAAAAAAAAAAGTTTGCGAAGACTTTGATTGTTTTTTTTGAAAGTGTGTGTGTGTGCCTGTGTGTTGACAGATGGCATGTTTGGAAGGTGCCACTCTGTTCCAGTGACGGAGGTTTACACCTACGACGTTTCCCTGCCGGTGGTGCAACGCTTCAGGATGCTGCTGGAGAAGCTGTCCAATAGAGGTACGGCACAGGCGCCAATGTCATGGAGGGAGATGGTACTTTCGGAAGAGGTTATTTATTTAATATCGCCGCTGCTCTCTTGCTGTGCTTGTCGTATATTCATGCCGCGGTGCTTTTACACTAGAATATATAACCCAGAGTGCCATTTTTTTTATACCCAATGCACCATCCAGATTTCCCATCCCACCCTTGTGTCCTTACCTACCTCTAAACCAAAAGCCACTCCCACGCAAACACTCTCCGAAGCCTCACTCCAGCCGTTTCTCACAAATAAGTCTCATCCCTGCATTTCTCTGTCAAAGCTCAGCGCGTTCCCGCCCTGCGCGTCGGATGTCGCTCGGCGCATCAGCAAGGAGACAAATGGAGACGTAGAGCGGCGAGACGGGCTGACAAGGGATCCGAGTTCTCAAAGCAACAAGCGGGGCACAAGGCCCAAGAACAGAATAGAAGCAGCCTCCACTGCAAGTTACAGGCCTAAATGTTTCGGTCCTGGTTTCAGTTTAATCCTGCATTTGACTGAAGAAGTCGAGCAATAATTGTGGTGGCAGTGCAGGTCCTCGAGAGCGCCATCTGCTGTTAAAGCTCCGACCTCGCTCAGAAGTTGAGGTGGCCAACCTCTGCGCTTCCTGCGTTTCCCGCGGCTATGTGTGTTTTTCCTTGTGAAAGCTTTTATTTTGAAGCTGCAGAGGGAGGCAATGACCCCAATCCCATTTGCAAATTTGGGTAACTTGTGCATCGGTGCATCCCAGGTTCTGCCACCATCGTGCCTCCTCGTTTAAGGCTTGACAGCGACTTTATGTGAAAGAAATTCTTCAGTTTTATTACTTCAAATAAACGATACTGCGCAATTGCCTTGAAAACGGAATGAAGTCGGGTTTTAAGTAAAAACGTTCGAAGCACACCCTCTTCCAAGCCTGGCCGGCACCACAGAATCTTGACTTCACTAATACGAGTTCAAAGGTGACAGAGTTCAGCTCTGCTTGACATGTGCGAGTGCATGTTCAGCGTGCTCAAGTCGGGATGGGGAAACGATTTTTGTGTGGCTTCCAAAGGTGTAAATATAAAAGATAAAGGGCAAAAAAAACAACAACAAAGAAACCCAAATCAGCGATTTTGTCCGATATCAGGATCACTAGCGATAACATATCATGAAGAACTGGACAAAGTGCCCGCTGGTGTGTGCACGTGAAGGTTTTTTTTCCCATCTTATTTCTTCACGTTATTTGCTCGCAGACACTGTGCTGAGAGAGCTCCGAAAAAAGTCAGCGAGTGCGGAATTCCGCCTGCAGCACAACTAATTTGACAAGTGGATGATGTCCTCGGACCCCTTAGGGCTTAAGTAGATGGCGATTGGACTCATTCCTCTGTTCTAACTGGTTGGCAGAGTGGGATTGTGGGATTGTTGATGCCTCTAAGCTTCATTCTCACCTTGACTGCGACCCTAACGACTCACATAATGGTCTGGGTGGGTTAAACAACTCTCAGGTGGCCCGAACAACTCCCAGGTGACCTTCCGCTCCCTGTTCGTAAAAAAAAAAAACAATAAAAGTTGCTCTTTGATCAGAACTATGACAAAGTACCACGTGTTCATGCTCATGTAAATGTCTTTTTGCTCCGGTGGCTGGTTGCTCCTCCTCCTCCCTCCGCGCTTCGTTGTTTGCTCGTTTTTCCGTCGCTTCCGGGCTCGGGCCCCCTGAGGCATGTCGCACTAGGAACTAGGATAAGCCGGGATATCTCGGTTGGTCCTGGCTCATCTTATCCGTGATCCGGTTGCACAAAAAGCAGGTGAAAGCGGGATATGTTATGGCACAAGTTACCATGGAGATCTATTTATTCTCATCCATAACAAATGGAAACCAACAGTTGTGCCACTGCAGTGTTATCACCATCATCTAGACCCGCTGTCAATATTTAGACATTTGCGATCATTGATTTCAATAATTTTAGATAAATTAGGATTTTAGATGATCATTAGATAATTTTGTTTCCCGTAGACTATATATGCTATAAAAAATGGCATATATTTATATATATATTTTACTTTTAATGTTTTCTGCGGATCTCACAGGCACTAGAAGTGGGAAGTTGAAGATTCACGTTAGACATTAATTATATTAATAAAATATAAGAGAGGCGCAGGACTAGAAAAGTTTTTAACTGGAATGTTTTAAATGGAATGTTTATTTGTGTTATTTACTGCCCGTTTGCCATTTACAGTACTGTATGTTTAATGGCAATTCTATCGTTTTGTTAATCCTGTTTATGTATTTTTTTTGTTTATAACGTGTTCAAAATCAAAATCTATCTATATTTTGTTTAAATTTAAATACACATCAAAGAGTAACATGACGTTCCTTTATTGAATATGGATAAGTCAAAGCAAGTGAACCATCAGCTCCTTCCAAAACTGAAGTCACATAATGACACGATAGAAAGCACCGAATCAGAGCACATTATAGAACATAATAAATACACGTCCAAAGGCGTGTAAATAACACACCCCAAATGCCATAAGAGGCCAAATCAATTTCAATTGAAGAAGGCAAAACACAATTTCCCCCCGGCGATGCAGGTCATATTTAGCTTAGATTTAACACACATAGGCTAATCAAACAACAGAGGAGCATGAGGTGCAAACATAAGATAAGATGAGAGCAACTTTATGTGTCCCAAAGGGGAAATTCATAGAGGTCAGTGAGCTCATGCGTTTTACCAAAGAGTAACACAGTCTGATGGAGTTACGCTTGCGCAACTTCACTCACATCTGCAGTCGGTTTCAGGTGCAGTCTGGAGTACAGCTGCGTTCTCGGTGACGTGGACCGACCGTTTGGGTTGTAAGTGTGGCGTCTCGGGCGGAGCAGTGGGTGTGTATCGCTACTTAACGGATGCGGGCGCTCCGCAAAGCTTGGCCACGCCTCCTCTCGGCGTTTCATCACTGTTCGCATGCTGCCCTCCTTCTGATTTGCTCCTTTAACCTCACCCGTGAGCCTCCATGAGGATATTTTTTTCGCCTCCCGACGGGGAAAAGCACGCCGCTCTTGTTGCCATGGTGAAACTGATCGATGGCCGGTCTATTTGAGGAATCCTCATGCGCGCACACATCCGGGATTGGTTTCACCTGGCTTGATGAAGCCGTGTCCGCCCGTCCCGCCTCGGTCTTTATGCAGCCTCTTAAGCCCGGACGTTCCTTGTTTTGGATTCGTTGAGCCGAGCTCAGTCATTTATCCCGGGTGTCTGAATCCGACTTCTGTGCAGCTGGCCTCTGGTAACTGGTGTTTAATGTGCCCGTGCTATGAACTTTGGGTAAACCCGACCCTCTGCAGAAAGTAGTCCTCGAGTGTGTGAGTCCGCCAGGGTGGAAATAGACACCGCCATTGGAATTCAGCGGTTCCACCTCTCTGCAACCGCTCCTCTTCCTGGAATGGGTCAATCCTGAGTAACTCCTCCCCTTAACTCCAGCCCACAGCTACTTCCTTGTTCTCTCCCCGTCACACAGCTGACAGTTAGCGGAGGGATGAAACGGTCACTTGATCGGAGCTGATAAGTTTCATTCTGAGCATTTCAGATCCGTGAACTCGAAGACAAAGAATATTTTGGTTTGAATCTAAACTCTGAGACATTCAGACATTTGTTTTTGTTTTTTTTTGTTTTTTGTTTTTGTTTTTTTGTTTTTTTTCAGACATTCGCTGTCAGTGAGGAGAAATGGAACAAGGAGGATTTCAGATCAGTCGAGAGAGATTCTCTTGTTCCGTCTGTCTGGACCTGCTGAAGGACCCGGTGACTATCCCCTGTGGACACAGCTACTGCATGAACTGTATTAAAAGCTTCTGGGATGAAGAGGACAAGAAGGAAATCCACAGCTGCCCTCAGTGCAGGCAGACCTTCGTCCCGAGGCCTGTCCTGGTGAAAAGCACCATGTTAGCAGCTCTAGTGGAGGAGCTGAAGAAGCCTGGACTCCAGGCTGCTCCTGCTGATCGCTGCTATGCTGGACCTGAAGATGTGGCCTGTGATTTCTGCACCGGGACAAAAGTGAAAGCCCTCAAGTCCTGTCTGGATTGTCTGGCTTCTTACTGTGAGGATCACCTCCAGCCTCATTATGAGTCTGCTGCTTTTGAAAAACATAAGCTGGTGGACCCCTCAAACAAGCTCCAGGAGAACATCTGCCCTCGCCACAATGAGGTGATGAAGATGTTCTGCCGTACCGATCAGCAGTGCATCTGCTATCTCTGCTCTGTGGATGAACACAAAGGCCACGACACAGTTTCGGCTGCAGCAGAGAGAAGCGAGAAGCAGAAAGAGCTGGGGCGAAGTCAGCAAAAAATCCAGCAGAGAATCCACTGCAACAGGAAAGTCATGAAGCTGCTTCATCAGGAAGTGAAGGCCATCAACGTCTCGGCCGACAAAGCCATCGAGGACAACGAGAAGATCTTCACGGAGATGATCCATCTCATTCAGAAATGGCAATCCGACGTGAAGCAGCAGATCAGGTCCCAGCAGAAAAGTGAGGCCAGTCGAGTCAAGGAGTTCCAGGAGAAGCTGGAGCAGGAGATGGCCGAGCTGAAGAGGAAAGACGTCGAGCTGAAGCGGCTGTCGCACACCGAGGATCACACCCAGTTTCTTCAGCGTTACCCCTCGCTGTCTCAGCTCAGTGTGAGCGAGTTACCCAGCGCAAAGAGCCGCCCTCTGCAGTACTTTGAGGACGTGACGGCGGTTGTGTCAGAAGCCCGCGATAAACTGCAGAAGGTTCTGACTGAGACGTGGCCAAAGGTTTTACAGGCGGTTATCGAAGTGGACGCTTTCCTCTCGCAGCAGCTGAGGACCAGGGAGGAGTTCTTACAGTACGCCCGCCATGTCACGCTGGATCGGAACACGGCCCACCCCTGGCTGCTGATGCACGACGGGTGGCGGAAAATAACAACTTGCGCACACCTTGATCGTCTCTTGTTTGGTTCAAGTGGATTCCGTCAGGTCTTTCAGGTCCTGAGCCGCGAGAGCCTGACTGGACGCTGTTACTGGGAGGTGGAGTGGGACGCGATGGTCTCGATAGCCGTCTCATACAAGAACATCAGCAGATCGGGGACCTATAACGAATGTGCGTTCGGGCACAACGACAAGTCCTGGGCTTTGTTTTGCGTGCTCTCCAGCTGCGAGTTCAGACATAACGACGTCAAAACTCCAATCCCCACTAAATCCTCGTACAAAGTCGGAGTGTTCCTGGATCACAAGGCAGGTGTCCTGGCCTTCTACGACGTGGCTGAAACCATGACTCTCCTCCACAGAGTCCAGACCACCTTCACTCAGCCTCTTTATGCCGGACTTGGTCTTCACTTCTCCGGCGGCGACAACGCCGAGCTGTGTGAGCTGAAGCAGGCAGAGGCTCCGTGCTCCTGTTGAGCTTCGTCACGCCGCCGCGGCTGCTGCCAAGCGCCCGCGTTTGTAGGCCTCGATTATCAGCAGTCAGTCAGGCGGCTTTTTGTTGAGCCTTTGGACTTGGTGGTTCAAGGTTTGCTCTTCTTATCATCGCTAGCAAGCTAACAATCTAGCTCCTCTGCAGTTTGTTCTAAATCAGAAATGTCTCAAGACTTAATGGGACGCTGGAAGCTCACATCTGTACTCAGTTGCTAACGCAGACAACCAGATAGGCATTTAACTACCATTAGAGTTGCAAAGGGGTGGACAATTTCCGGTAAATTTCCAGACACTTTCCACGGGAAGTTAGGCTGGGGAATTTTGGAAATGTTGGAAACGTTCTATTGGAATTATGGGAGTTATTGGGAATTTATGGGAATTGACCATAGCTACGTGTATATAATTTTGCAACCCTAACTACCATTAGTTATAACAATTAGGGTAATAGTGACAATGATAATTCTTAAATAAATCTTTAAAAAAAATTGATCAATGATATGATACTGATTGACCTGTATCTCAGTAACCTAATAATAATGTTTGGTGGTTGTTTTGTCCTGTCAACAAATGCAACTCGGATGACAACCGCGTGACCTGTTTGTGTACACATGTAACCTAGGTAACAGCAGTTCTCTTACTGTTGAAACGTGAATTGTAATGTTTGTTACTTGGGCTTTCATAGATATGAACTGCTGTATTTTGATCTATGTGTTCTGAACCAGTTAGTGAGAGTTAGTGAGTTCGA
>CAAKHG010000192.1:9610-20578 GCA_901007715.1 Dactylopterus volitans
TTCAGGGGGCTGGGGGGGGGGGGGGGTGTGTGTGAGGGGGAGGAGGGAGGGAGGGGGGGGGGGGGGGGGGGGGGGGAGCCGTCTAGTATGTACGTTAAGAAGCCTGGTTCCATGCTAACCAAGAGGGCAACGCTGGAGCCGGTGTCTTGTGGATGCAACCACGTTAGCGGTGCAGTGATTTGGGGGTGGAGGGAGGGAGACGGGGGGAGGGGGGGTGTCACGGCCGTATTCCGCCAAACGCGAAGCCTCAGATTATAAACTCTCCCCGGCTGCTGAGATGAACGTTGAACAAACCCCCGAAAACAGCCCGGACTGGCGGGGGCTAACCCGGCTAACAAGCAGCGGGGAATGTCAAAAGACCCGGACACCACGGCGCTCGGTTTAGCATGCTAACAGCGCCGACTAGTCCGCCGGCCTCGCCTCCGCTGTTCTCTGTGGAGAACTGACGTTTACTTTATTTATTTATTTTTTTTGTTGTTTTTTAAAAAAGTAACCGTTACCTCTCTCGCGCATTCCCGTTCTGAGTCAGCCGGTGCACGCGGCGAGCCCTTTTCCGAAAAACGTTCTTTGGAAAAAAAAAAAAAAAACCCAAACGGCGCCTGCGCGGCTAACAGGCGGCGGCTAACGAGCTAGGCGCGCATCGCGAGCATCCCCGGCTCTCTCCTCTTGGCGCCCCTACCTATCGGGTCCTCCTGCGGGGCTGGTCTCGGCCTGTGGTGGCGCACACTCACAGTCCTCCTTCTCGTCGGAATTCATACGAGACTTTAACCTCGGTAGTTCGGATCCGGCGGCTGTTCGTGGGCGTATCGAGTCCTGCGCGGGGTTCGGCGAGGCTTCGACGGCGCGACGACTCAGCTGTACGCGGGCGGCGGCGGTCTGCGTGCTGTTAAAAACTTCATTCACGGGCTTCCTGCCGCGGGTCCTCTCCTCTGCCTGACGTTCACGGCCATCTTGACTTCGCCGTCAGTCCGCGTCCCACAATGCACCGCGGTTTAGCAACAAGGGCTACAGGAATGGACCGCGGCGCCGTGAGAGCGAAGCCGGACTCATTTGACTGCGGCATCGCGTTCCGAGAGTCAACCGCGGCTTTAAACCAACGCCGACCCACCCGGAACGACCACTGGACCCGTTTGCCCATCGCCTTGTTATTGCATTTTTTGTTGTTGTTGTTGTTGACCAACGCCGTTTTTATTGAAAACAACAATAGACCAATGGCAGGGGCCCACCCACTGACATGTGCACTGCACCATTAATTGCCGCGTGTGTCCGTGTGTGCATTCATATCCACAAACATTCCTGATAAACACTCGTTGTTTGTCGCTCTTACTTGAGCAGCGCATGAGGCAACGGTGGTGGATATTTACGTCATCGGTTTTCGTACTTTGTCATATTTTTTTTATATGAGTCCACTTGGGTTTCATTCGAAATCCGTAACAGTTAATTTGTGATAAAGCTCATAAGGTCCAAAACATTTCTGTCAGACGAACTTTATCGCCGTTGCTGATGTCATTCAAAGCGCTCCTGTTTGCTTTAAGCTGCCGTTCATATGTCGAAAGTTCAGCTTTTTTTCAGGACGAGTTTCAGCTTCCTTTCTTTTTAGATTTTTCTTTTTTTTTTTGCAATGGCTTACAAATTCGGCATATTTTGGCGTGTATGCCAAATCATCCACGCGAATTTGGTATTATTGTTATTATTAGCAATAGTAGTAGTAGTCGTATTAATATCATTCACGGTCGAGAATAGTGTCTAGTTTTGAAAAAAAAACTATTTTCAGCAAATAAACAAAAAAAAAGTCAGAATGTAAATGATATCGTTCCGTTGCATCATTTATCCACCAGAGGACACTGCAGAAGCAGGTGTAGGTGTATCACTGAAAAGGTTCACGTCTGCAGTCTATACTATTGTATCATATGTACAGAATAATAATGATTAAAAAAAACAACCAGAAGACTACAAAAATGTTTTTTGCATGAGCCTGTGCTGCTTGCGGCACATCCAGGATACATGGCAAAAATATCATACACACTATTGCTCCTTAACCATGGCAACACTGCTCTGATACTGTGTTATGTTACACAGTATGTGCTGCAAAAAAAATGTCCTGAACTGATTCAATAGTATCCTCAGGTGCTCCGGCCAGAGATGGAAAACGGAGTATTTTTGAGATCAGATCCTAGTTGAAGTGACTGTTTCTTCATTGCGAAGCTTCTGGAAGGTCACTGTTGGCACAAAGGGCCTGAAAGAATCAGTGTCGCTCAGGGGGATTCATTTGAAGAAAAATGTGCAGACTTAGTGGGACAAATAACATGGAGGCTCAGCAGATGAATGAAGTGGAGTCTGCCTGTATGTTTCCTATATGTAACAAAACTCCCCCTGAAGGGAGGATTTATAGCAGGATTGTTGCAGTTATGTTCTGTAGAGGGGTAAATATGCAGCGGCCCGTCATGTTACCCTTGATCGGTGTAAGTCCTGGACCACGGCCGCACAGGCCACAGAGTTCTGAAACCACAATCAGGGTTTATCCAAGTGGTACAACGTTACCTCCACTACGAAGTCGTGAAGTAAAAATGCATGGAACATTAAATCACCTGGAGAGACGTGGACGGCATCTGCATTTATTGGATGTTAGTGGAGAAAAGGAAAGAAAGAAAGAAAGGGGGTTGGTGTTAATTAAAGGGACTGATGAAATAACTTTGACCCTTGTTTACAAAGACAAATGGTTGTTGGCTTTTCTGGATGCACATGTGGGAGTGGGAGAGTGTGTGTGTGTGTGTGTGTGTGGGGGGGGGGCTGCGTGGCAATCGCGCGTGTAAAACGTGACCACATTCGCACTAGCCAAACGTGGACCTTAAAATAAAAAAAGCCCCAAGATTCACCTTCAGCCACCGAGGAACACCAAGTCAGCTTCTGAGCCGACTTATTATATTTCGCCCCGTCGCCTCTCCGCGGCCCCGCGGCCGGGAAACCCGCGGAACTGGCAACCGGCGTGCGCAGGTGGGAGGATGAGCGGCGGCGGCGGCAGCAGCAGCAGCAGCAGCAGCAGCAGCGACAGCTACCTGTCGGAGAACCAACTCACCCTGCGCTTCCTGCAACTGGCTTAAGTACGGTTATTGCGTATGCCGTTTAGTCTCCACTGCTACCAACAATTCGCAAGGCAATTAGATTTATGTAATAGATATTTTTGTTGTTGTGGAAAACCAATTTGCCTCGGGGTGTGGTAGAGCTAGCCCCAGCTAGCTTCGCCATGCTCGTCCCTTGCTAACCGGCGTCCATTTTCGGGCGTTGTGTGACCGTGACATTGAAAGTGTAGCTTGCGTAAGGTTCGCAAACACTCTCGAGGAACGCGGTTCGCGTGTTCTAGCTGTGTCGGAGTCCGCGGTTCCGCGCTCGGTGCGCCGCTTTTGGACTTTTGGCGACGGCGGCACGCGTCAACAGCGCCGTGCTATTGCTCAAAGTGGGCTATTGAGGCGGTATTGGTGGTTAAGGTTCGCCCCAAAGAGGCAGGAAAAAAACAACTTTTGGTAATTATAACACCAGCGAACATCCATGCGCATATAGTACTAAGTACTCGCGCGAGTTTTTTTTTTAACTTAAATAAAATTTGCAGCTAACAATTAGCTTATCGGCTAGCAGAGACCACGAGGCGGCTCAAGTCAATTAGTCGCAGGACGCGCAGCTGCGACCTCCAGAAGAAGCCAGTGTCAGGCGAGAAATGTTACTTTATAGACAAATGCATGGTTATTTATCCATCCATTGTCCAACTACAATACTTTTAGTTATGTAAGGAACTAGTTCCATTTACATTTTTCATTCTCTGGATTTTGCTGCCTCGGTTATTGCACCAAACATCTAAACTGAGGTTTTTTTTTTTTTTTTTGGTTGCAGGTGAATCAAAAATGGACGACTGGGATGAAGAGGTGAGTCCGGGCCGTGTCAACACCATCAATTCATGGAGTCCGGCTTAATTGTTGGTCTTGTTATGGAAGCAGCCCTGAATTTAATTGGTTAATTAATCTTTGCAGGGAACTACAAGCACTTTTCCACAAACCAGCTTTACCCCAAATGAAGGTATTTATCCTTCCGTTTGTTGTTCAGTGAGAATCTTACATTTCCATCTGTAATCGTGGTTGTCCATTCACGGCTCGCTGGCCTGCAAAAAAACAATCTGACCTGGCCAGCGACACCTGCCGAAATCACCTGTCACACAGGCGCATCCATGAATGATTTTCGTGAAGATGATGTAATATGATGTTGAATGTACCCACCTTGTTCTCAGGCGCCGGAGACTCCTGGAACTCGGATGGTGGTGGCTTTGGAAGGGGTAAGAGTCGAGAGGACGAGCACTGGCGGCCGCCGTGTCCAGCAGGACTTTAACGAGGCAGGTTCTTGTGTTTCTCCCCAGGTGGCGGCGGTGGCGGTGGAAGAGGTAGAGGTCGAGGCAGGCGAGGGGGATTTAAAGGTATACAAGATTTCCTCATTGGATTATCTCAAAATGATGGGACACATGGTGGACATTTTCTTCGGTTGTGCTCATTGTTATCCCAAATGTGTCCCAACACTATTCACCCTGAGAATTTTTATAAAAGGTTATGGCGCGTTTCACTTGGTCAGCTGTCCATAGCGTCAGTGACTTGTACTCTAAACAGTAACACAATTGCAGCATTTCCTTCTGCTGCATAATTCTTTTGTTAGTTACATGCTAGTTTTCAACACGGCGATCTAATAGAGAGAGAACGACATCTGCAATTCCAATATCAGTCCAGTTTACTGCGATGACATTGTTTCAGTGGCTCCTGGCAGCTGTCAAGCAAATTTTATGTGAACATTCTAATAATGATAATGAAAATGACTATAGCACCTTAAAAACACAGTTCACAAAGTGCTTTGACAAAGCAAAAGCTGAGCAGAGAGATGAAACTGGGGTCAAAGGCAGGACAGAACTATGTTAAAAATGAAGTAAAATTGTGATACAAGCGGAGGATACCAGGACATGGAAATGAGACAAAAATGACAAAAGATAGAAGATAAATAAGAGCACGAAAACAGTTATTTCTGAAAACTTAGAAATAACATACAGTATTTTGTAGTGTTAAGTGAAATATAAGTGAAAAGGATAAATGATTGTAAAAGGGAATGAAATACAGGAAAATAAGTGGTTTAGAATGGACAAAAAAGACGTGGTAATTAAAAAGTTGAACAATAAGTAAAAGGAAAGAATAAATGGAAAAAATAAGGGATGACTTCACATAAAAGTGAGGCTATAAAAATGGGCTCTTTAGTAAGTTATCAAAGAAGTGACCGATTCTGCGGGCCTTATCTCCTCTGGCGAGTTATTCCAAAGTGAAGGAGCTCTGATGGAAAAGGCTCGGTCACCTTTAGAGTTTGGTCTTTACCCACCCCCCCGCTCCTGGGATCTCAGGCTTTCACTCAATTAGCTTGGTGCCAGACCAATACCGGCCCTGAAATTGATCAGCAAACTCTAGTTATCGATTCTAAAATGCACAGGGAGCCAGTGGAGGGAAGCAAGGAGTGAGGTGATGTCCTCTGTTGAAACCAGCGAGAAGCTTCGCTAATGCTGCATTCAACACACTCGGTTGTTTTGGGTGTGATTGTTTTTGAAATTGGACAACCACTGAACACGTCATATCACTGTTACAGGAGACGTTGAGTGTTAGCAAGGGATGGGTGTCATTTTGGTTCTTCGACCTTCGTGCTGGAGGTGTCGTGTTTAATAAAAGTGGTGCTGTCGTCATTGATGCTGATCCTCTTTTTTTTTTGTTGTCAGTAGATGGTGACAGCTTGAATGGTGATGGAGGAGAGAGAGGTTGTTACAGAGGGAGAGGAGGCCAAGGTGAGACATGCGCTGTGAGAGTGTCACCAAGTAAACCAGTATCCATTCTGCTCTGACTAAGCTAAGATCGTCCTTTTGAATGTTAAAAGCAGTTACTTGCGCAGGGTCACGAATGTGTAAATATTAAATCTCTGCAGTAAAGCTTCAAGTAAAGAACCAAAATCTTGATAGGAACCATTCAGAACAAATTGCAGGATGCATCTTGATACATACAAAAACACACTGGAATCCAGGGAAGCTCACATTAAAACAATACTGCTTTAATAACGTGTGTGTGTGTTCTGTATCTCTTATGTTAATGGTATCTTTTATAGATGCTACTACTGCAGCACAATGGAAATTTCCCATTTTTGGACTAATGAAGGAATATATCTTTTATCAGGGTGGAGCAGAGGGACGAGCAGAACGGATCAGAGTGACTTCAATGGTAATGATGTGACAGAACCAACTCCATTCTGAGTTAATCATTCTGAAAGATACTTTTGTTTACTTACGCAAACCAACTTGATTTTACAGGAGATGCTGACGGGGTGCATGAAAATGGTAGGTGGACAGCTCGCGCTTGGGGCAGGACTGCAAATGTGACACTGTCATTAATTAGTGATGTTCTGCATGTAAGTGATTGCTGACTGTTGTGAGCAGGTTTCAGAGGCGGAAGAGGAGGCAGAGGAAGAGGAGGAAGAGGAGGAGGCTTCAGTCAAGGTATTTCCAGATCAGCGCAGTTTAGAGTGAAGCAGGCCAGTTGTTGGCTCTCGGAAGATGCCTGGCTGAATCGATTGAGTCTTTATAGTGTGACAATCCTGTGTTGAAGGTGGCGATCAGGGTGGCAGAGGGCGCTTTGGAGGAGGTAAACAAGCAACCGCGCGTTGGCTTCTCCCAAAGAGTCGACGTTTCACCCAAGGCTAACGTGCGCGTTGTCATTGCAGGCTATCGCGGAAAGGATGAGGAGAGCTTTGCTCGAGGTTGGAACAGCTCTTTGAGATCAATCGCTGCTTTTTCATTGGAAACATGTCACTGATGTCGTTCTGATACAGGGGAAAATAACAATGAAGAGAAGAAGGATGATGGAGAAAGTAAGTATGAACTTGTCATTGGAAATAAATATCTAAGTATGCAGGTGCTTGTTCTGCTCCACCATGACATGAAGGCTTATTCTTGTCCCACAGGGCCGAAGGTCACTTACATTCCCCCAACCCTCTCTGAAGATGAAGACGCCATCTTTTCCCACTACGAGACTGGCATCAACTTTGACAAGTACGACACGATCATGGTGGACGTTAGTGGACCCAGCCCACCCGAGGCTATCATGGTAAGAGTTGCTTGTTTCCCGAAAAATTTCTGTCGTATCACTGCTTCGGTTCGTGGACGCTTTTTGACAGAAACCAGCAACTTGATGTACTGATGGGTGATGAATGTAGCATGAGACATTTTTTTTAAGCCTGTCGTCCACGTGTCTGCATGCTGCAAGGGTTTCGACATGCGAAATTCAAACAGGTGTGTGTGTGATTGAGCTGGCAGCTTGCTGGATGAACGGATTGAATATAGAAGCACAACTCTCGGCGGACTCATTTTCCACACGTTATTGATCAGATCATTTAGCTGGCAGCCCGCCGCTAGTCCTCGCATGCAAGATATGTAGACTGACCTGAAGCTGTCACGTGTGCACCTCTTTTGATTTAACCACGGCAAACCTCCTCCCCCCAGACCTTTGAGGAAGCGGAGCTGTGCGAATCTCTGAGGAAAAACGTCAGCAAGTCGGGCTACGTGAAGCCGACGCCTGTGCAGAAGCACGGCATCCCGATTATCTCTGCGGGCAGAGACCTCATGGCCTGTGCCCAGACCGGATCTGGGAAAACGGTGAGTGGGAACTGTCGCATGTCAAACAGAAAACAAATGAATGTTTCAACAAGCCAAAATATTCAAGTACAGCGGAAAACCATCAGTGATGACGAACTATAATTATTCCAACACATTTTTGTTACCCCTAGAAGTTCAGATTAATATCTGACGTAATTCACAGAACCTCCTCAAACAATAGAATGTTTCTCGCGAAAATTACTCATGTGAGAAATTTAAAAACCTTGCATGCTAATTTAAACACACCCACCTCCTCCTCCAGGCTGCGTTCATCCTCCCCATTCTGCAGAAGCTGATGGCCGATGGCGTCGCAGCCAGCAGCTTCAGTGAGCTGCAGGAGCCCGAGGCCATCGTCGTGGCTCCAACCAGGGAGCTCATCAACCAGATCTACCTAGAGGCCAGAAAGTTTGCCTATGGGTACGTTTTTTGCACAGAGAATCGTCAAAACGCCAGCCAGCCAGACGGTGAAGGCCGCGTTTGAAGTTGAACGTGGCTCGCTCTCATCGCAGGACGTGTGTGCGTCCCGTGGTGGTTTATGGTGGAGTCAGCACCGGATATCAGATACGGGAAATCTCGAGGGGATGCAATGTCCTGTGTGGAACGCCAGGGAGAATGCTGGATATGATCGGAAGAGGGAAGGTCAGCTGATGTTGAAAGCGTCTCAGTTGAACTTTTGTTTCATTAATGGTTAGATCATGTATGCGTTTTTTTTGTGTTTTTTTTTGCGGCTCAGGTTGGGTTGAGTAAGGTGCGGTACCTGGTGCTGGACGAGGCGGACCGGATGTTGGACATGGGCTTTGAGCCTGACATGCGCCGCCTAGTGGGCTCCCCTGGAATGCCGCCCAAAGAGAGCCGACAAACGCTGATGTTCAGCGCCACCTTCCCCGAGGACATCCAGAGGTCGGCTCCGCGAGCAGCTAAAGCGTCCGGCGTTCCCCCCTGACAACTGTCAGAGGTGAGCTGTAATGTTTGGATTTGTCTTGTTTCAGGTTGGCGGCTGACTTCCTCAGGACCAACTATCTGTTCCTGGCTGTGGGCGTGGTGGGCGGAGCCTGCACTGATGTGGAGCAGAAATTCATCCAGGTCACCAAGTTCTCAAAGAGGGAGCAGCTCCTTGACCTCCTCAATACCACAGGTAAGAAAATACAGTCTGGCTTTCAAATGCAAGCTGAGCGTTGGTGGCGGTTGCAATTGTAACCGGGAGGTGAGACGCCGCCGTCTCACGCCGGCCACGAAACTTACAATGAAAATGGAAACCTGGATTTACTGTTGTGCTGATTGCAGGAAAAGAGCGCACCATGGTGTTTGTGGACACCAAGAGACAAGCTGACTTCATTGCCACTTTCCTGTGCCAGGAGAAGGTTCCAACCACCAGCATTCATGGGTGAGCGCGTGTACCCTGAGCGGGGTACTCATTGCAAGATTTTTTTTTTAAATCTTAAATGACTTTTTACACGAGGAGAAATTCAGCGTTTTGCTCTTGTTAGTGTGTGTGGTGTGCAACCGGGGGACGGACACACACTCACCACCCGCTCTCAGATTCATCCACACACATCACGACGCTGTTCTCAGAGCTCGGTAGCTCGCGTGAAATCTCATGCGGTCAAACGTGACCTCGGTGTAAACAAACACGGCGGAAGACGAGCAGGAATGATGAATTAATGACGATGGCGCTTTTTGGACTCCTTTTTATGGAAAATTCATGTAGGAAAAAAAAATATGGAAACAGTCATGGAGATGGCGTCGACGTGGGCCGCACGTCTGCGTGTCTGCTGACTTCCTGTCCCGACTGTCTTGCATCGCGTAGCCCGCTTTAAGCTCCCCGCGTTCCCAGCATGCAGCATCGGACGGTGACGTGTTGTGTCGGACCGTTGGCAGCGACCGGGAGCAGCGGGAGCGCGAGCAGGCCTTGTGGGACTTCCGCTCGGGCAAATGTCCGGTCCTGGTGGCGACGTCCGTAGCGGCCCGGGGTCTGGACATCCCAGATGTGCAGCACGTGGTCAACTTTGACCTGCCCAGCAACATCGACGAGTATGTCCACCGCATCGGGAGAACGGGCCGCTGCGGCAACACCGGGAGGGCGGTGTCCTTCTATGACCCCGATGCTGACGGGCCGCTGTCCCGCTCGCTGGTCTCCATCCTCTCCAAGGTGAGAGCTCCGTTCTCAGGAAGGACGCCTGGCTCACACCCTCTCGATCGTGGGTTTATAAAATACGTTAGAGTTGTCGGGTAATTCAAAGAATCATTTTTCAACGATGTCAGTTGGAGAAGAGATGAGAGCTCAGATTATTGAAAACAAGTCTAGACCTCTGCCAACATGCTTTATATCAATAGATGGTATCTCTGCAAATGTCTCACGGTATTTTCCAAGAAACTAATGATGATTTTTGATGCTAAAAGGTAAAAATGTCTGAATCATCCAGCTGGTTTTGTAAGATAAAGGCAAACGAAGCAGTTCAGGTTAGCCTCTGTTCACTCATTAGGCTGATTGGACAGGAGACAGCAGGAGCACGCCGTGTGTGTGTGTGTGTGTGTGTGTGTGTGTGTGTGTGTGTGTGTGTGTGTGTGTGTGTGTGTGTGTGTGTGCGAGAGAAACAGAAAGAGAGAGAGAGAGAGAGAGAGAGAGAGAGAGAGAGAGAGAGAGATTGAGGGACAGAAAGAGAGAGGTGCATCAAAACCAGTAGAAAGGTAATAGTATGTAAATGACCTCACATATGTCATCCAAGAGAAGATGGCGATGGGCACAGACACACTTTTTTCCCTCTCTCTATTTCCCACACCCACACACACACTTTGTGCCCCCAGGGTTGGGGGTCTCACCCGCTGTCTGATTTCTTTGGGTCAGTTTCTCACACGTCTGACAGGGTCACACACCTTTCCACTCATTATTAACCTGCAGTGAAACACCAGGCCAACACTGAGTGTGTATGTTGATGTGTGAGTGAATTAGAGAGATGGGCAATGAAATGTAGGCAGGAAGGAGATTGAGACCTAGAGAGATGGAGAGGTGTATGTGTAGGGTATAGATAGTCACTCTGTTGTGTGTGTGTGTGTGTGTGTGTGTGTGTGTGTGTGTGTGTGTGTGTGTGTGTGTGTGTGTGTGTGTGTGTGTGTGAGAGAAGAAAAAAAACAAAAATGCCAAATTCATGGAAAAGCGCACAAACACATGCAGCGCTGACGTGACTTTAATGTCAACTTTTCAAAAACATTAGCATCACGTTTTGGCTGCGTTATTCGCAAATCACAAAACTACTCTGTTA